>JBBPRB010000291.1:0-19007 GCA_038092815.1 Hortiboletus rubellus
GTATTATCCATCGCACTACAGGGGTTTTATAGTCAAGGGAACACCCAAGACTCTTTCTAATAAGGGAAATATCAATCGGTAACCAAGTACGTCAAAGAAAAAGAAAAAGAATATCGTCCCTTCACAGGTAAACAGAAACCATGCAGAACACTACAAAGAGGTCTAGGCCTATGTCGAAGTGATATGACAGCTCAATGAAACCAAAGAAAACAATCCGAATGAAAAACAAAGATCTGGATAGATCTTGCATGTGTGGAGATCCGAAAACGGACAGATAATGTCAGGTTGCATCAGATTGGATCGGGTTGGACTAGGATTGGATTAGGTTGGACTAGGATTGAATTGGGTTGGGCTAGGATTCATCAGAATATGATTAGGAGAGATGTGGAAGTCGGTGGAATGATAGGATATGACCACAAGGAACTTCAGTTCCTTACAATGGGTCGTTGCGAAGCAAGGTTGCACAGTAGATTCCAATGGCTGTTTGAATTATGCTTTGTGTTCCCGCATCATAGTCAGCAGCCTTGGCACATGTCCTGCTCATGGGGCCAGTGCTGCCTGTGGTCACTGTATGGATACTAGACTCATCGTTGTGGGCCAGGACCATGTTCTGAATCAGCTTGGTTCAGTTCTCTAGGGTGTCAAGTCATTAATGGTGAAATCCTCCAGCTCGGTGGTGACAATTTGACTTTCACTGGTTCATGTCAATTGTAAACGTTAGTGTGATGTGAGTAAATAGGTCATTGACTTATGAGGGATATGGTGAGGGTACATGCTTGCGCACCCGCTTCTTGGGTGGACTAGCCTCTAGGATGTTGATATAAGCTTTCTTGTGTTTCAATCCATTTGACTTGGTGGGCTGAGTAGGTGTCTGGCCAAGCGCGCTCATCACAGTAGTATGCACAAACTAGCCACTCATTAGTAACTTGAACATAGTTTGTATATAGCTTAGACTGACCTTCATCCGGGTAGGTGTCTGGCCAAGTACATCTGTTACGATAGCCTTTGGCACAGTGTTGACCAGTGATATGCCAGTCATAGTAGTGTTCACAGACTAGCCACTTGTCAGTAATGTAGTTTGTATATAGCTTAGACTGACCTTCGGCATGACGTTGACCGGTGATGGCTTTGGGCGAAGCATATCTGCAGTGATCACAGACTAGCCATTTATCAGCAATGATATAGCTTATGTATAGCTGAGACTGACCTTTGTATTGACCTGCGAGCCCTGGTATTCGGTTTGCTTATTGATAGTACCAGCTGCACCGGAAGATGCGGGTGGTACTCTGCCCTGGCGGACTGACAGCGGTGCTGCAAGCATAGCAGGACGTGTGGAGATATTAGTGTGGCCGGTCCCTGCTGATCTCACTGTGAACTAAGCAGGGGTTAGATCCATGTTGCAAGTGTGTGTATTACATACTGCATTGTCCAGACTGAGGTTAACAGGACTTGCTGCTTGGCCATGAGATGGTGCTGATGGGGCCTTTAAAGTTACAACCATGAATAGGTTGATCTCTAATGCCTGGCTCACTTGCTTGCATTTGCAGGCCAAAGTCTTGTGCTACTTTGCTTTTTCATGGACCTGATGCTCGGATACATATTTGGCGTGATCATGCTCATCTGTCAGACATAGGTGGGAGTGTGAATCAATAGAGTAGAGAGACGTGCCCACCTAACATTGCCTGCACCTTCTCACTGGGCCAGTGCACCTGGCCATGACTGGATTCACTCCTAGTCACTTGAATCTCAGGTTGTTGGGATGACATGAGCATGGCACTGTATTTGATTTCCGGTTAGTAGCCCACAAGGAAGAGGAAGAAAGAAAAAGGCAATGAGCCCTGCATAAATAGGTACAATGGTGGGAGTTATGTGCTTAGAGAAAAAAAGAAAAAAGTGATGAGCCCTGCTTGAGAAGAGAATGGGGACCTAGAAATGAGGTTATAGGGTTGAGAAGAAAATGAAGACCTAGAACAGTGAGGTTACTGGAATGGAAACACGTCCCCAAGGACACCAACTGGAGAACACAATGCTTACGATATGCATGGAATTTTTTTGGGGTGGGTGCCTTACATTCCTTCCCAGCGATTCTTTTTGTTCTTTGCTTACCATGCCTCATCATGCCCATCCTTCACAACACCAGTGTGGCTATGGTGGCCAGGTGTTCCCCATGCTGACAGGTGTACAATGGCATATCAGTCATTCACCACGTTGTCAAGCAGCAGCCTTGTGAAACGCTGCACACCAACATCCTGCGAGAAGTGGTCAGGGTGGTCATCGGGGTGTCAACTCGGAGGTGCATACCGACAATGAGGGAGATGGTGAGGATGTTGACATCGACATGTATCCCAATCCCAATCTGGGCGATGTGGCCGGCCTTGACGACCATGATGGGCCTGTCCATTTGGAGTTTGAGCACAGCGGCTGATATGCATGTGAGTATGATGGAGGATGTGCTGCTGATGTCCTTGGATCAGCAGAAACTGTGTTTGAGAGGATGAAAGACTTACAAGAGGCTTCTGGGCAAGGCACTTACACCCCATTCACAGACAGCAGTGAGTGGGAATTGGCTGACTGGCTTGTGAAGAACGCAAATCAACGAGCTACAGATGAGTTCCTTAAATTACCAATTGTGAGTCACATCAATCAATGCCGTGAGTAGTACTTACACTTTCCACGTGCAGACATGTGAACAGACTTGACCAACCTACAAGAGTACACATATGTTTATGAAGTTAATCGATCAGCTTTCCACTGGGCCAGAATGGCAGTGTGAGCTGGTCCATGTCCATGGGGATGTGGGCCAAGAGGTCGATGATGCAGCGTCTGATGAAGACGATGCACGGGATAATGCAAGTGAAAGTGGAGGTGCCAGTGAGGAGCTGGAGTTGTGGTTGCGTGATCCTGTGGCCTGCATGCAGGAGTTAATCAGGAACACGGCATTCAAGAAGGAAATGGCATACACACCTGAAAAAGTCTATACTGACCCTGGCGCATAGATACGGCAATATGATGAGATGTGGACTGGTGACTGGTGGTGGAAAATCCAGGTAGGTCCCTATCAAATGCCCTGTCAGTGACACATGTTGACAGCAAATATCAGACTCAGATGCCAGCAGGGGCGACTGTATCACCTATTATCCTCGCCTCTGACAAAACTGAGTTGTTACAATTCAAAGAAGACAAAACAGCATGGCCAGTGTATCTAACCATTGGCAATGTTTCAAGACATATCTGTTGTCAGCCCACTCGCCATGCTTCAATCTTGGTGGGGTACTTACCTGTCTCGAAGCTTGAAATGTTTGAGAATAACTTCATCGCCTGATATCGCCTTTTTCATTATTGTATGAGGCGACTTGTTCAACCCCTTGTAGCTGTGGGCCAGGAGGGCATCGACATGGTGTGTGCCGATGGGTTAATCAGGCAAGTATACCCAGTGCTTGCTGCATTCATTGGGGATCACCCCAAACAGTGCTTGGTAGCGTGCTGTGCCAAAAACTGGTGTCCCAAGTGTCACATGCCTGCTGACCAACATGGATCCCCTGTTGAATTTCCGTCCCACAATCAAGCACAAACAACTTGCATACTCCAAGCACAAGCGTCTGGAGAATATTCCCCCAAGTTCATCGCTGAGGGCCAATGCCTAGTTTTCATGTCCTTTTGGGCAAATCTCCCCTATTCTGACATATTCACTTGCATCACCTTGGACATACTTCACCAGCTCCACCAAGGGATCATCAAAGATCACCTCAAGAAATGGTGTATGGCCATCGTGGGCAAAAAGACACTCAATCATCGGTTTCAAGCAATCTTACCCCATCCTGGACTACATCATTGGAAGGATGGCATTTCTCATGTTAAGCAGTGGACTGGCACTGACCACAAACAGCTCCAACGGGTTTTCGTGACTGTGCTGGTCGGTACTACACCCAACTCAGATGTCATTTGGGCCAGTCATATGCTGCTGGATTTTGTTTATCTTGCACAGTATCATTCCCACACCGACATGACTTTATAGGCCTTATAGCATGCCCTCAATGATTCCCACACCATCAAGGATGTTTTTGTCAATCTTGGGTGTCACCAGCATTTCAATATTCATAAGCTTCACTCACTTGTCCACTACGTCAAGTCAATCCGGCTATTTGGTAGCCTTGATGGCTTCAATACTGAAAATTCGGAACAGCTACATATTGATTACGCCAAAAAGGCCTATGCTGCGACTAATCAAAGGGATTATACGATACAGATGACAAGATGGCTGAACTAACAGGAAGCTGTGATATGGTTTAAATTGTATCTGAGGTGGTGCAATGGTGGTCATGCTGCCAGTGGGTCGGCTGATGAGAATAGTGATGACACTGATGATCTGCGTAAGGCTGACCGAGCCTTGCGACTGCAATCGTACTGTGTTGCATGCTGTCCTCATTTCCCAAGGAGGACAGCACAGTTCCTGGTCCAGCACCATGGTGCTGTCATGTTTGTGGAAGCATTACAAAAGTTTCTTGCTAACCTTCCCTTTTGTGGCCCTCAAACCTTTCAACCAACACTCCATGACCGCTTCGATTGTTTTAGCAATGTGTGGATTCCCCTTCTAGTGCTCGAACATCTGTCTGGCAATGAAATGGCAAGAATACGCTGTCATTCAGAATGTGCCAATGGCCCTCACAAGCCTTCCATGCCAGCATAGTTTGACATCATTCTGATGCAGGTTGATGAACAAGAACATGAGATGGGGGGGCTTCATGACAAGTCAATTGTTTGTGCTTGTCCAAAAAAAAACAAAACAAAGACTTTGAATGATAGGACTGTATGTAGCAGAAGTCTGAGTCATATTTCAGCTACCACCACACTTTGGTCTTTATCCACACCCACTCATCTATGTGCATTTATTCAAGCCACTATGTGCATTTGATGATAATATCAACATGTTCTATTTTGGCTGCTTGACATGCAACCACATTCCAAACACAATGGTTGTGCCAACCACCCATCTTGTCCAGCCCTGTCACCTGGTTCCCAGGTTTCCAAGTGGTGCCCTTGACCCTTGCTGGCATCGTGGGGACAGTATGAATGCTGCTGATACTTTCTTTTTGAACTGGTATATCAATATGCATACATTTGAACAGTACAGAGTACATAGAGGTGAATAGATTTGTTGTTAGTTGACCATCTGTGCTAGTAGTTGACATTGATGTATTCAAATTTGGGACTATTTATGTACGTGCTCTCAGAAAGGGCAGAGGCTACTGTAGTCGATATAGCCGACAGTTGGAATGGAAAGAGGCACCACTGACAACATGTGATGACAGCAATGATGTAATTATGGCCTGCGCTACCAGCACTTTTCCTTTTTACAAATGAATGACAACACTGAATCAACCACACACCCTACCCTACAACAACCAACCCACTGTGGAGACCATAGGTTCCCTATGGCCACATATAGAGTTTTTCCCCTATTCTAGGTCGTCCCCTGCCTCCATCGAAGCCCCTATCCATGTCCCGTGTCTTCCCGAGTGAGTCTGCGCCATTTCCGTACATTCCCGTCTACCGTTGTAATTATCCGGGCTGGCGTCCTTTTCTGGGTTCGCCGGAACGAACATCTAACGTTGTGGCCCCATTCACCCCTTCATTGTATTTGCTTCCTGTCTCTTTTTCCTTTCTTCATTTGGGTTTCCCTTTGACTGGCGTGTTCGTTATATCACCAGATTTGCTTAGAACGCGATCACTCAATCTAGACTCTTCAGCGTCGTCTCCGACGCAATGGTACCGTAGCATGACCTGTAGCTTTTTCCAGGTACGATTACTACTTTTCTTGTACAGTCTCAAGCGGTGTTACTACCGTGAAGGGGCGAGTAGTATTTTCGTTACAGCCTTTGGTTACTATCGCAATGTTTCCTTTTAAGGAAAAGGTCTTGGGTGTTGCCCGGGACTATAAACCTCTGTACTATAGAAAATAGAACATCTCCCTTTTTGGCAGCAGTTTTCGTCGTCCCCAAATTTCTCCAACCTCGTCTCCAACCTCGTCGCTTTCCATTCGTACCGGGTCCTCGTCCTTGACCCAGATTTCAACCTTGTCGTTCTGGATTTTGTTCCTTCCGCCCGGATTCCTCCGGATTTGGTTTTCTCACCCACGGGAAAGTCTCTGCTTACCCTTCTCACTAACAACCTACCTCGAATCCCTTGGGACGAGTATTTTCTTGCACCCACCTGTGTCTTTGCTAGTTTTCCTAGCTTTCCTTAGGGTATTGACACCCCTAGAACTGCCTATCACCTTTACACCGCCCCATCCTTACAAGACCAACTTACGTGAACATGGCCCACCCCACCATACTGACCAAACACCTAGAGACGATAACACAGTATGAAAAAAAACAAGGCAAATCCTTGTCAAAGTCAAACCTGAACACATTCTAAATCTCAACGAACGCACCTTAGTGGCAAAAGCCAACCTGGCTCTAAAAGAGTGCATAACCTGTCCTCAAAACACTGAATTCATTAGTGCCAAGAGGGTCCATGATGACCTACATGAAACTAGTTTCATGCATGCACATAGCAAAACAGTCACCAAAAAAGCAGAATTTCCATGGCTTCCTGTGGACCACACTCTTTGATACCATAGAAAAAGATAGCCCCTATCATGAGCTACATACCCCTATTTTTTCAGATTTTTCCACCTATTGGTTATTGAGATATTGATTAATCTCTCTAGTCAAACCCTTACACTTGTACATTTGTACATAGCAAACTATTTTTTTGATTTCTCTTTATTTATCTAATTACTTAGCTAAGTGCCAGTGAAACGAAGTGATCATGTGACCCTTAGCTACCATGTGACCTTGTCCCCATTAGTCTGTACAGCCCTACACAGCATAGCCAGCCTCTTTGGCAGAGCATTCCAAATTTGGACTCCTTTGCTTAAAGTACTTCCCCTTAGTGTGCCTGGGTTTGACAGCTCATGCCTGACATTAGTAAGCGATTGTTCCTTAATTTATAAGCCACCAAGCCCTCTGATTGGCTAGCACAGCCTCCTGTATTTATGTATATAAAGGGGAGCATTTTGGCCTACAGACAGAATCTCATCTTTTACCTCAGATAATCTCATCTGATAAGAGATCCCCTGGGAAACCTAATAAGACCTAATAAGGCAGGGTACCCCAGAGTGAAGTAAATAGGAGTTTAGAACTACTACTAGGCTAGTAGGACTTGTACCTAAATAAAGGACAAGTTTCTAAGATTATCCTTTTGGGAGAAACCCCTTTTTGGGCAACAAAAGGCATCTGGTTCCTATTAGTAAGCAACCTAAGCGTCCTGTAGTACCAAATAAGGGCTACACTTCACCTCTCTAAGCCAAACTTGCCTACTCCTTAGTTGAGACAATAAGATTGAGTTATAATACTGTAACCCTTCTGAAGTCTACTAAGTGTATTGTCAAGTCAACTACCAACTATCCCCTAAGCAAACCTTTGCTAGGGCTCATTAGGACGACCTACCTATAGGACTCCTACTCCTATCTCACCTAGACTTACTATCCTAAGGGATTAGCCTAAGTCTACACTTTTGGCCTTTAATTGTAGCTCTTTAGTACACAACAAGACCGAGTTTGCTATAACTGGCTGAGTGACTAAGCAACCTGACACAACCCTCTGCTTACCTAAGCACCACTTCTGGATGCAATATTCCCAGGAGTTCCCTATACACAAATCATTAGCATTAGACGAAACCTAGGTCAAGTTTTTAAATCGCTCACCTTCCGTACTATTCAAGTACAAGTTTCCACAGTTACTAGGCAACCCATTGCCATTAGCTTGAGCTCATTAGGTGCATAATACACCTAGCATCACCTTTACTAACCAGACCATTAGCTGAAACCATTTTTAACAACCAATCTGTAAACTTACATGAAAGATTGGTGAACAAACCACAGCTCCTGGTACACTAGATTTTCCCTTCCTACTTGAAATTATATCCATTACCTCTAACTCTGCCAAGGGTACACTTATTGTACTTCCCTTGAGCAAAGTGTTCTAGCCTGTGGAGACAAGACACATTGTCTGGGAATCACCTATTTTGGTTGGTTCTTTATTGTCTTGTCTAGAAAGAAGACAGCAAGGACATCATCTGATATGAACTAAACACAGCGACTGGAGCCCTATGGCTCAAAATCAATGAAAATGCAAAAGAGTTCATCTCCAAATTCAATATTGATTCAAACATCATTAATGAAATGGAGAAACTCATTGCAGGGTTCATCCCAGTCTTTCTAGACCTCACTAACAACTTTACCACCAGGGAGATCAAGCGCAAATCAGGCCTCAACAAACACTTGATCACATCCATAGAATGGATCAAACTCACCACCCACCACCCATCGCAAACCCAATTAGAAGGTAGCTTTCACCTCCATCCGGATCAACAACATCAACAATGCCAATATGGCTATCTGCAATGGACTCATTATTAAAGGGAAACATGTCTTCCTCAACAAAGCCCAACCCAACCCATCAAGATGCTACAACTGCCAAACCTACCCCAAACCTTTTCACTATGCGAAAGACTGTCCCAACTCATGCAAATGCAGCATGTGCAGCAAAGAGCACCCTGACCATAAAATCCATGACTGCCCCATAACAGAACCAGAAGACCAATACTATGTAAGCTGTAACACGAAAGGCCATCCTTCCTGGTCCCACACCTGCCCAACCCACCTTGAGGAGAAAAAGAAACTCCAATAGTAAAAGAGATCGCCCACCTACAGGTTCTTCCCAATGGCCAATGACCCCACCACATGGGAGGAACTATAAACCATAGAGCTGCCCATGGCCTCCCCTCTACTTCTCTCTCTTAACATGACCAAAACGCTAACCTCCCCTGTTTACCCAACAGCACCTAATGAGGAACTCAACCTACAAGCAAGTATGCTTGACAAAAACAATACAAGAAAGCCTGAAACATCCACCCAAAATCCCCTCCCAAGATGCTCCATGATGAGAGGCAGTCACCCCTCCATCCAGGGCCATTTCTTTACAAGAGACCCTCCACAACCCCAATGCCACCACCCACAACACATGCAGACCCGCCTCGATGGTTTTGTTCAACCCACACAAAGAGACAAGACCCCAATAGACCAAGCGGAACTATGCCTAAGCCCCATCCATTCTTTCTCTCAGAATGACTGCTCCACTGACCAGACCCCCCTTTCCTCCTCTCCCTTCCCCTCCTTCACCTCCACCCCTTCCACCTCTTCCTTTTTTTCACCTAGCAGGCCAATATAGGAGTCCCTCATGAACATCAAATGAATATCGAACCGATGTAAAACAGATAGTCAGTCTAGGGGGTGTCAAACCCTAAGGGAGGCTAGGGAAAACTAGCAAAGACACAGGGTGGTGCGAGATAAAACTCGTCCCAAGGGGCCTGAGGTAGGTTAGTGGTAAAAAGGGTATGCGAAGACTTTCCCGCAGGCGAGACAACAAATCCAGATAAACCCAGTCGAAATACAAAGATCCGGGAAGACGAAGTGGTTTTCTGGTCAAGGACGAGGACCAGATACAAGCGGGAAAGGTGACGAAGTTTTGGACGAGGTCAGAGGAAGTCTTAGATCCAGCTGGAAAGAAGGTGCTGCATTCCCGCAAAGGGTACAGATTTTATAGTCCGGGCAACACCCAAGACTTAGTACATATAAGGTAACTACGAAAAGCGCAATCAAAGGCTGTGAAGAAAATAATCTTTGCTGTCACGGGTAATAATGTCGCGTAGAAAGAGACGAGAAACCATGCAGAAAGGTACAAATCGCCCTGTAGTCACGTACGACAACCCTTCAATAGAACGAAGTAAAAATGGTCTGGAACGATCCGGACGGAAGTAAGTGCCGCCGGTGATCGGGTGTACAAATAAAGAAACAGGATAAAGTAAGAATGACGTACGAAACGAAACGAGCTGGTTATATCATTTAGTCATTGACCGGCCGTGCCTGGGTTGGGACGGACGATCGGAAAGAATGAAACGGAAAGCGGAAACATACTTGTAAAGGTCAGGTCCACTCGGTTGGACATGGGGTAGGACGGGAATGTCGCTGGACACATTGGACAACCTAGAGGGTGCTGGAAAGGGGGAAAAACTCTGTATACGGACGTAGAGAGCCTCCAGCTCCTACACCGATCCAACTTTATACTCAAAGAACATCAATACAAATATGGCAACAAAACCTCAACAAATCCAACACTGCCCAACAACACTTCCTCAGTAACCTCAAACCCAACAGCTTCGACATAGCTACCATCCAAGAGCCAACAATAAACTGCATCAACCTCACCATATCCAACCCAAGATGGAATGCCATATATCCGACCACCCACAGAACTGAAAACACCTCCCGCTCAAGGTCGGTCATTCTCGTCAACAAGAACCTCTGCAAAGACAGCTGGAGGACCATTCCAATCAAAAGCCCAGACATCACTGCCATCAAACTCAAAGGTGAATGGGGAAAGGTGTGCATTAACAATATCTACAATGACTGCACACACTCCAGGATGATCAACACACTTGTATAACACTTCAAAAATGAAGAATGGAACTGCAACCACAATACTAACCCAATAGACGACATTATTTTACTCAGAGACTTCAACTGCCATCACCCACTATGGGATGACACCAACAACCACCACCCCTCCACCAACACCAACATCACTGCAGCCCAGCCACTACTGGACCTAGTAGCTGGCTACGAACTGGACATGGCGCTCTCTGGCAACATCCCGACTCTTGAAGCACAGAACACAAAGAACCTAACACGTCTAGACAATGTCTTCTGCTCCATCCACATCAAGGAAGCCATCACAAGCTGCAATACAGATGAAACATCCTGCCCAATCAACACCAACCACTTTCCAGTCATTACAAAACTGCATCTCACCCCCAAAACAATCAGCCCACCAAAACAACACAACTACAGAAGCGTGAACTGGAAAAAATTCAAATCTACTCTCAAAGAGAAGCTGTGCTCACTACCTAATCCCACAGATTCACAGATCCAAATGAAAGAAGAAGCAACTGACCAGCTCCACCGACTCAACACCATAATCCAGACTATGATCGGAGCCACAATCCCACTTGTCAATATATCACCATTTACAAAATGATGGTGGTCCCATGAACTAGTAGCAGAAAACAAGAACCTAAAGAAGCTTGCCAAGAAAGCATACCAAAAGTGTCATAATCACCAGCACCCAGCCCATGACACATACCACACAGAAAAATCCAGATTCATGAAACTCTTAGAGAAGACTAAGGAAACCCACTGGAATGAATACCTGAAGAACATCGATGAGGGGAACATCTGACAAGCCCACAAGTACCTTGTAGATGAGCCTACAGACCACTTCCAATCGTGTATCCCTAACCTCCAACAAACACCCACTAATGAACTCCCAAACAGCCAAACCAATAACACCAAGAGCCAAATCCTGTATGATACCTTCTTCAAATCAACTCCCAACATGCTACTGACACACAACGAAAAAGATTACCCAGAACCACCATTAAGCTTCAAGAACATCACAGACGAGCAAATCAGCAGGGAAATCAAAAGACTCTCCCCCTTCAAAGCACCAGGACCAAATGGAATTGGCAATGCAGTTTTCATAAACTGTTCTGATGAGCTCATGCTGCACATAGGTCCCATATTCAGAGCCACTTTCAACTTGCAATTCTACCCAGAGGACTGGAAACTCTCGACAACAGTAGTTCTCCGAAACCCCAGTGTCTTCTTTCTAGATAAGATCAGTAAAAACGCTAAGAAATGCTTACCAGACAACCAATCTTATCTCCACAGATAGTAAACCTGAAGCGAGGTGAAAAGAGTACTTTTTCCTGGTCGAGTTGGTACTAGAAACAAGTATCAATCTCATAGAAAGGGGTTGACTATCAGGCATGTGGTTCATTTATCAATCGTCAATGAGGTTAAGGGTGTTGGGGTTCAGTAACATGTTGAGGGTCTGGTTTTCTGTTGGAGTGGTGTACGAAATGTACTTAAGTTAGTTGGGAAATAGACAACTCTTGAATTGCTAGGAAGATACTCTGTGGTGACTAGGGTTACTTCCCTAAGATGCACTCTCAATGGGCTTCCAATTAGCTCCTGTTGATTAGGAATGCTCAATTGGGTAGATAGCGTAAATGTGCTTTACTTTCGCTACTGATTCACACACATTTCTTAGTCACACAGAATAGTCTTTCCTAAACTGATTCTATTATGCACTAAGGAGTTGGCAATCAGCTTCAAATGCTCAACTTGCCCCTTTCCCAGGGTGCTAATGAACTATTAGGTCTCCCTACTAGCTGGGGATCTATTCCCTTTAGTTGCCCACTCTGGGGTTTTCTCTCTAAAGATGTCCTAACTGTTCCTATCCTAAGGGATGCAGTATACTCCTAACTATGGGTCTAAGTAGTTCTATTTATAGCGTGGGAAACTTCTCTACACAGCCTCACTGTTTGTTTGTAGAGGGGTGCACTTGTGAACACTCATTGGTTGAGTTTAATTAAATAGGAACTTTTTTTCTAAAAGAAGGAACTGGCCAAATGGGGCTGAATCGCACTCCTTATATAGTAATTTACATGTGGCTGTGCTACCTTCGGTTCCGAGGTGGCTGTGCCAAGCTATGACTCATACTGACTCATACTAACTTACTTTGACTCAACCTGTTAGAAAATGACTAGCAATTGCTAAAAATAGCCTTTGGCTTGGCAATGACTCATGCTGACCCATTGTGACTTATTATGACTTATTATGACTCATGCTGTGCAGGTCACATGATCATTTTGCCAGTCTAGGAGCAGTGCTTTGCTTGGTCCTCATTTGACTCACTTTGACTCAATATGACTCATTATGACTCATGCTGTGCAGGTCACATGATCATTTTGCCAGTCTAGGAGCAGTGCTTTGCTTGGTCCTCATTTGACTCACTTTGACTCAATATGACTCATTATGACTCATGCTGTGCACAGTCACATGATCTGAGTCAGGTGATTTGCAACTGAGGTCACATGCTCCATTGCTTCTCTGACACTTGGCTAAGTACTAAAGGGTAAAAGAGATATTAAGAAAATGAGTAGCTATGTAGTTGTAGGTAGTAATAAAAGTGTGTTGGAAGAAATCATTTTATTTCTCCACAACCTGTAAATGAACAAATAAGGAAAAATAGAGGTATATACTAGACACTATGGTCTATATGTCCCTCAATTAGCTAAGCATTTGGACCGTGGGAATAAGGTGAAAACTCAAATCTCGGGTCAAATGCCTAGCATCATATATACAATAACTAAGTATCTGCATCCAAACACTTTGGTGCAGGTCACCGGCTCAAGGCTTCAGAGGGCTCGAAGCCAGGTCTGGCACAACATTAATCCTGATGAACCATATGCTGGAAATTTCAAGAAAAACTCGTCGAAGCAAGATTGAACAAGTGTGGCCTTAATACAATATGCTCAATCAAGAACCTGCCTTTGTGAGTTTTTTGTGAGATACCTCAAAGACACATTACCATAGGGTAATGTCTCCCTTGAGAATACCACTGTCATTACTCGAAATATTGTAGCTTTAGATTTTACTGGGCTCTGGTGTTGTGATCACCATCACAGCACAAATTTTGACCTTGCTGTGTTCTTCCATGGTAATCTTTGGACTGATGTCACACCTTCAACAAAAGACGACTCTGAATCTGATCCGAAACTGAACAAATGCAAATGAAATCAAATGCGTCCAGCAGGCCAACAACAAGCACTTCTTGATTTGCTCACAGACTGGTGTGAACACAGTCTGGAGCTCAATCCCTTCTTCCCAGCCTTGTGAATCATCACTGATGGGAATCTCAAACTCATCAGCAGGACACCTAGGTCAAGAATTCCAATGTTGCAAGATCTTGTTACACTCCTGGAAGAGACAGACAACTGGGCCAATGAATATGGAGTCAAGATCTTTGAAAAAATCACTCAGTTTGAGCAAAGCTTCAAGAGTCAAGACACTCCCGATCTCTCACTCACTTCGCAACATGCATCAAGTGCTGTCCGACCAGCAAAAAGGTTGAAGGACATTAGATTCACTATGATACAGACTCCCAAGAGTTTTTACGCAGCCATGTAATTCTACCTTCAATGCTCTCTACTCTGTACAATTGAATGTGCTTTCTGATTCGTCTGAAGCAGCAAAGTTGATAGTTGGGATTTCATTTTCTTCAACTTTGAACCCATTGCCATCTATCATTGTCTTCATCTTCCAATTGAATATTGCAAGAGTCAATGACTCTAATTTCTGCTCTCCAACTGCCACTGTATCTACAATCGGTCTAACAGCATCATTCATGCACCAATCTGGCTTGTGTTGATCAAGCTCCAATTCTCTGACTTTGTTTGCAATCTTGTCAACAGAGGCTGTTGTATCTGGATTGGTATGGGTGATTCCATGGTACGATGTCTTGAGGGCACACAGAACTTGTTTGTGAACATTCTGGAGAAGGTCCACAGATGTGAAGATATCACCCAATCGATCCCACGATGCATACACTCCCTTTTGCACAAAAAAAGTCTATTTTATTCATATGTAATCATAATCAATTGTATGTGATCACATACGAGATCTTACCTTGAGAAACTTGATTAGGTGTTCAATATTCAGGTCTACCACCATCCAGTGATCTTCAAGACCTGTAAAATTCATGAGCATGCAGTCTCGCATAATGTATTTGTACTGCATTACTGGAGAGAAAATACAAAGAGAGAAATCACGACGCACGCAAAGTTGGGAGTCCAAACATCCTTGATGTTGTAAATCCAGTGTAGAATCTCATTTGCATAGTTGTTAGAACCTGCGCCATGGAACATCATTGTGAGAGTTCCCAGGATATCTTCAACATGTCCAAAATCTCTATGCAATACTGCAGTTGTAAGTTTATAAACATAAAGTAGGTTGCATGTGAGTAAACAGAGATTCTGTTGTGATATGTCATCATCAATTTCTGGATTGGAAGGGTTCATGGTCTTGCTCATGGTTTTGCACATAAATACTGGTTTTTGGTGGAGTAGCGATGTGTGATTTTTGATGATTTGATCAGCAATCCAGACAAGGTCATCGGCAGAGGGGTTTGATGAGGCAAATGCAGCTAATGATGAAAATCCAGACTCAGTTCTCCATGCATTGAAAATGATGCCATGTAAAATCTGGAAGAATGTTGAGATCAGCGTATGGTAGTTAGGATGCTCACAGCCGAGCTGTGTATGATCAAGAACTGCAAAGAAATATGTAAGCATGCTAATTTGATGGATAAAACCTCGGTGAACATGTAGGAGAGCCCAGATAAGATTCATGCATAAGTAAAATAGCCTGAAACCAAGTTGGAGGAATTGAAGGCAAGTGAAGGGATTGATGTCCTTTGTTTGCAAGGCCTTGGCATCACAAATCTGAGCATTGGTTGATTGATCATTGATGCTTGGAACTGCACGATCAGAAAGTTGTTCAGGATTTAACTTGAGCTGATTGGTGTAGACGTCATCAACAACAGCGATATTGCCTGCGATCAAACTCTCATCTATTGTGGAGGTTTGGAGAGGAAATTGTTTGGTGCAATGCCCATTGGGCATTTTGTGACGGTCCACATGGATGAAACGTGGATCATCTGGATGTGGGAATCCCTTAGAAGACTTGGCAAAGTTGAATAAAATATTGATAATATATATGCAAAGCTGGCCATTGAATGCTCTGCATTGATCAGATGTAGGTCAAACATCAGTAACAAATGCGAGATCAGCAGCCTGTTGTGCATGTGCTAGCATCAGAGAAAGTTACATGTCGATAGGGTTAGTGTCGATGTGGTATAGAATGGCAAATGTTCCAGATTGAACTTTTGCTGCTGTAGAGTCTCTCTGTTCGACATAAATTGATGTCTTGATGTTAATATTATCCCAGCAAAGGATGTGGGGATCGTAGGCAATATAGGCAGCACACTCTAGACTTTGCATTGCAAGTTGATGGAGCAATGTGGCGAGAGATGAGAATGATATACAAAGACCACATCTGTACAAAGCCTTGATGGTCTGACGAGATGCTCCATTCGTCCAAAGGAATAAGGTGAATGAGATTGGGAAGAAGTGTGTGTTCTGAGATCACTCTTTGGCTAATTGTGTTATTATGATGTTACAAGCCTTGAAAAAATCAATGTAGAGTGGCTCAAAAAACTGTCCACATGCTTGCACATTTTCACCTAAAGCAACAATCCTAACCTGGACTATCATTATGTTAGTGTATGAAATAAGGTACTTGCCATTGGCTTTCTATAGCATCAAGGATTAAGTAATTTGGTTGAGACCTGATGAAATGGCAACCATTGCAAAATGATAACTCATTTGGACAGTTTTTTGACTCTATATAATTTAGATATTTAGTACTTGGTATGAGCCCCTTGTGCCTTAATAACTGCTTCAAGTCTTCTAGGCATGCTTTCTATCCACTTTTGACACTGTTCCACAGAAATTCTTCCCCACTCTTCCACTACTCCTTTCCATAGTTCATGGACTCCTTTAAGGACATTTTCATAGGAGGAAAGGCTTTTTATGAGATGATTCCAAGAATGTTCAACAGGGTTAAGATCTGGAGATTGTGCAGGCCAGTCCAGAAGCTTGATCTCTTGTTCTTCAAACCATTCCTGAGCTCTCCTAAAGATATGCTTGGGGTCATTATCTTGTTGAAAAATAATGTTAGCTTTTGAAATTCCAGATTTTTTTATGCTTTTCAGTAACCCCTGTTCCAAGATGATCACATACTGTTCAGCATCCATCCATCCCTCCACTTCACTCAAAACTTCCACTCCATTCCATCCTATGCAGCCCCATATCATCAGTGAGCCTCCTCCAAACTCAACTATACTTTTGAGCTCTCTAGAAATCAGCCCTTCATCTTTCTTTTTTCACATATATTCTTGCCCATCTGACCCAATTCTATTGATTTTGGTCTCATGTGACCATATAACCCTTCACAGTCCAATGCTGATACTTAAGAGTAAAGGCTAACCTCCTCTTCTTATGATTTTTAAAAAGTGAAGGTTTCTTCTTCTTCACCACAGCCTTTAATAAGGCTTTCTTGAGAGTGTTTCTCACTGTCTGAAGACAAACAGGAGTATCAATAATGGAATTGATGAATTTGGTGGCATGAACAGCAGTTTTGGCCTTGCCAATAATGATTTGCTAAATCATAACTCTTTTATTGATAGGAGTAACTTTTGAAGAACAGCCATCATGAGGCCTGGTTTTCTCTGGCTGGAGTTTCTAAAGCAGCTGGCATACAGTAGACTTTCCTAGGCCAGTTTGGGCTGCAATTTTCCTGGAGGAAAGACCAAGAGAGGCCAAAAAGAGGATATTGTTTCATTGAGAGACAGAGCTGGATATTATGATGAGAGTGGGAAAATAAATATGAAATGATAGGGCTTATATAGTGAGAGCTGATGTAGTTACATAAAGGTGACATAATAGAAGCATTATCAAAGGTATGTAATCACTTTACAATATGCCAGGGTCTAATATATGCAATCAAAACCTAAAGTCAAAAAACTGTCTGAATGAGTCATCATTTTGAAATGGTTGCCATTTCATCAAATCACAACAAATCTCCTTGACCCTTGATGCTATAGAAAGCCAATGGCAAGTACTTTATTTCATACACTAACATAATGATAGTCCAGGTTAGGGTTGTTGCAGGATATCAGCTTTAGGTGAAAATGTGCAAACAAGCGGACAGTTTTTTGAGCCACTATATTTCAGAGATGATAAGAATGCATACACATACAGTGGTACAGGACTTGATCTTGATCTTTCCCTTTGCACATTTGGTCTGGAAAGCAGCTTGAAGAAGACATTCAAGGGTAGAAGCCTTGCTTTCAACAAGCGGACCGATAATCATGTCAATATCCCATGTTAGCAGGGAGTCTGGAGTGGTGTTGTTGATGGTCCACATGAGTGAAGTCTTGATGTCCTCCATCTCCTTTGCAACCATATCCGAAACAAGATCTATGGCAAGCTGCCCCATCCAAGATATAACAGTAGCAGGGTCGTTCTTGTCCTCAAATACACAATCCAGGAGCTTGACAAGCTTTCCAGATGGATTTGCCAGGAATCTGGCTCAATGCTTCATGAATTCAGGGTTGTCCGACTGTAGAATATAAAGAAGGAGGTCTAGGTTTGATATCCAGTTATCATGAAAGATCTTCAATACTGTTCTAATTCATTTATTGTGGCCACATTGTACAGATTCATCATAGTTGGACTCCATAGCGTCGGCTAGATTTCAGTTGCCTGGTTGCCAGGATCAGTTATCTAAACATACAAGTTATAATCTATGGCTAGTTCCGTGCTGGTGTCATGCCGAAGGATCTGACACCCAGGAATGGTTCAAAAATGGGCATGGCAGTCACATCCCCGTTGAAGCCTGCTCGACCTCTTTGTGCCACAACCAGGTTTACCAGTCCATCTATTGATGGAATGCTTCACCTCAGCACTTCCTCTTTTGGATGGCTGGTTACCAGTCTACTCCATGCCATCTGTATACTACTTTTTCCTTGGTCATGTTCCATTTGGGATGATACAATGGTAATGAACTCCGGGTCATGGCACTTTTTGACTTTGTAACCATTGAAATCGTGAGCTGATGTACGATATCATATCTGCCACAATTGTGCCTGTCAGCAAATGCCTTGGCACTTTGCAAATTTTCCATGAAAATGCAGGACACATTTAAGTAAGCCATGACAGATATGAACTGAAAGGCATGATGCCTCACATCTTGTAACGATCATATTCGGGATGCACAGTGACCTGCATGAAACTAGTTTCATGCACACACGATGTCAGTCACAAGTTTAAACAACAAGCAACTCACCAGAGCAAGAGCAATTTGAGTCATAAATAAGCCAAACTAGCGGGCTCACCTGAGATAAGAATGGGGGAGTAGAAGAGATCAAGTAATGAAT
>JBBPRB010000292.1:0-18999 GCA_038092815.1 Hortiboletus rubellus
GGGCATTCTCAAGAGCGTTCGTTGCTACAGAAAGTTGATTCTGGAGATTTCCAACCGCGACTTCATGTTCGTCCTTGATGGTCGCTACTAGCTCGTCGACTTCTGCACCTTTCACTCTGAGAGCTTCTTGGTGGGTAGTGCGCAAGGCGTCAATAACGGCAGCATGGTCATTTTCCACTTTCTTGATGGTTTCGATCAACTCTTGTTCACGTTGACAAACCGACTCCAACTCGGTTAGAATATGATCATGCTTAGCACGTAAACCCTCGAGCTCGGTCGACATGTTCAGCGTCTGCAAATACGCGGAGCGTCGGACCAAGATGAATCCTTGGACAAAGGATGAACGTACCTGATCTCTTGAGAGGGTGACAAGTTCATCGTGCGCGCGACGGACTTGAGCTAATTGATCGTTCAAAGAACCGACCAACTCGTTATGTTGAGACTCCTTCTGAGCCATAGCCCTGAATGTAGTTACTGAATATTGGCAGCCAAGAATCACAAAAAAAGGATCCTCACAGCATAAGTTCGTTAAGACGGTCCAATGATTCATCTACGTCCGCGTCTGCGTCAAGGTCATTGACGGCGGGAGAGACTCCATGAAGTTGCATGCTCTTCCGAACTGCGTTGAACTTTTGGATAGTTGTAAGAGATAAAAGCATGGTATGATCCTCTGATCCTTTAACCATCTCGGTCGGGGATGAAGCTGCGTCTGCCTGCTCTTTCTCTCTCAAGGTGACTTCCAAAACACTGATTTCTGCTTCGCGCTCCTTCAAAACTTCCTGTAGACGTATTATTTCTTTCTCCATGCTAGCCGCAGAGCGTTGTTCGGTCGGGGTGGTGTTGCCATTGTGATTGAAGACGGAGAGAGCAAAGTTGGGAGGACCAGGAGAGTGTGAAAGCGAGCTAGAGGTCCCGTGACTGGAGTTGGACATTTTGCGGGAACGCGCTGATGAAAGCTCCTGCGATAACGACAACGACGGCGAAAGCGAGTGAGAGACCGATCTAGTCAGGGGTGACGCGTAAGTATGGCTGAACAAGTGCATGGTACAGGATAGTACCTTCCATGGAGTGACTCCAACGATACCGCCTGCCGGAAAAAAGGCTTTCGTGCAGATGGGTCGGATTGCGAGTCAGCCAGTAGTTCCTTGTTCCTCAAGCTAATCATTTTCCGCCGGACAGGCGGTGTCTCCAGGCTTGCGAGGGGTGAGAACTCCGGAATGGTCGGGTTGGCCAGTTTTGTTTCTTCTATCTGGGAGGCGAGGTCGGCTATCTCTTGCAACGCGTCACGGTATTTAGCAGTGACAGTAGAGAGATCGGTAAGAGTTGCAGCATGCGTCTGTTGCAGCGCGATCAACTGGTTCTCTACTGAGAGATCCACTGTAGCTGGGGTGCTGACACCGGAAGATGAAGAGCCATCGGCCGTGTTCAAGTCCTGAAAACTTTGTTTCGCCTGCTCGACTTCTTCGACCATACCACTTAAACGCAAACGGTCCTCATTGGCTTCTTTCTTCTTCCGCTCCCACTCCTCCATTCTCAGCTCAAGATCTTTCGCCTTTTTCTCCCGCTCTTCTAGATCCGTGCGCCAACTTGTCCCGTCCTGTTCCAGGTTCTCTAAGCGCGCCTGAAGTGCTGCGACTTCTTGAGTGCGTTTTTCACTCTCGCTCTCGAGTCGCGCAATGATCTGTTGTAACGAGAGGACAGACTCGTCGGATTTGGCGAGGCGAACTTCAAGTTCGGAAATGTACGAGGCGGACTGAGAGTCGGTTTCCTTGTAACGAGTGAGCTCCCGTTTAAGGTCGATCAGGGACTCGCTAGAGGACATTGAGGTCTCATCATACGACTTCACCTTCTCCTCGAGATCGCGGACATACGCCTATGATATATTTAATGAGTAGGTCAAGAGAACATGGCAAATAGCGACGTACTTCAGTAGAGGTTTCTCGCTCTGTCAGCTTCACCAGTCGCGACCTGAGCTCCTCTACGTAGAGCTCCGTGGCGGAGTGTCTCTCTGAGATTTGTGCCAGTTCTTCTTCCTTTTCCTCCACCAATTCGTTCGTCAAGCGCAAGGCTGCCCGATTCAACCCCAGCTCTGCTTCCATGGCACTGATTGTCTTCTCGTATTCCTCAATGACAGGCCCCACGATCTCTTCATACTTTGCGGTTCCGCCTATGCTCCCACCGGTGGACGACCGATGACGTTCGCCGAGCTCACGGCGGAGTCTTGCGAGTTCTTCTGTGCGATCAACATACTTCTCCCTCAAATCCTCGTAGTTGTTCCGGAGCTCCGTCATCTGAACAAGGATCTTCTTGTTGGTGCCTTCCGGCACTTTGGCCACCACACGTCCCGAGTCTCCCAGAACAGAGGGAACGATCCCGCCGCCCTCCCTGAGTTGTTTGAGCTCTTTACGCAGGCGAGTGACAGTGCCTTGCAGCCATTCAATGTCGTCCCAGCCGTTTTCCTTTTCGTTAACCACTGCCCTATTTTTGATGTTCCTGGCACGATTCGCGTATTTGAGAGTGTTCACCGTCTCGCCTACGTTCCACTCGGTCGGGCTAACACAGGCGATCATGAGAGTGTGCGCGTTGCCCCCGAGTGAGTCTTGGAGAAGACGAGTGAGTTTCGAGTCGCGGTAGGGAACGTGCGAGTTTGTGTGAGACTTTGCGCGAGAAGGGTCGCCGAGAGCTGAAATGACATTGCCTAGAGCCAAAAGACCGCTATTGATGGAGATGCCCTCTTTGATACGTTCCCCGGCGGCGGCGGTCCGTTTGAGCTGAGCTTGAAGTTAGCTGACGAGGAAATCGGCAACGGGAGATGTTTACCCGTTCTGAACCAGCTAAATCAACGAAGTGGAACTTGGACACAATTGTCGTCCACTCGCTGCCATCGTCATCATTGTCGGGAGTTCGGCCGTCTGGCGGTCGCAAACCAAGTGAACTGGCCGGCCGCAACCCGCCTCCTCTCCCCATTGCGGCATGAAAACTAGGTGTAGCTGGCCGCCCCATAATAGGAGAAGAAACTCTTGCCGCTGTGGGTGAATTGGTATAGAGAGATCCTGGGCGAGCAAGTCGCGAAGGGGAACGACCATTGGGAGGTAAGGGGGACGATGACCGAGGAGGATGACCAGTACCCGAAAATTTCTTCTGGGTGAGAGTCAAAGAAAATATGGCATGCGAACGAGAGGATTGGGCATTCATGTCAGTCTCGTTCGTGCGCCTGATAGAGGTTCCCTGTCGAATAAGGCTGCGAACTAATCAGTCCGGGCCTAGGGGCATCGACGTACATATGATCACGTACTTCATGACTTCGTTGCTGTTTCGAACATTGACCTCTCGAAGACCACCCCAAATTATGGAACCATCTTTCCCTTCTCTTATCTGTACTTCGCGACGGAGACCAATGGCCTCATCCGAACTCAAAAGGTCAATCAAATCCTCATTGTACACTTCTATGAATGAACCCTTGATACTGTAATGCCAAGAGCCGCCACGTTCGTCCTTGAGCTTCTTTGCCTGCGAGAATATCGTTGATACGGCGCGGGGAATAATGCCCATGCCGTTGTTTGGATCAGAAGGATTGGCGTCCAAGTCGATACCAGTCATAGTAAAGGTCTTGCCGCTACTGGTTTGCCCATAGGCAAGGATGGTGCAATTAAAGCCTTCTAGAAAGCGCGAAATGAGAGGCTGAGCGGTGCTTGTAAAGAGCGCATGTTGTGTGGTATTGGGTGAATGGACTTGGTCAAAAGTGAACACTTGTTTTTTCCCAGGTGTGGAAGGAGAGGAAAGAGCGGTGGCAGTACCGGAGGCAGGGGGTGCAGCAGAAACGGCGTCGACGGAGACAGAGGTGGACGTTGTTGCGTGAATGATGGTTCTCTGAAAGCGAGCGGGAATCGACGCAACGTCTGCTGAGGTCGTGGGCCGAATGCGCAGTGCTGTCAAAAGGGGGAGATAGATGAGTACGTGGACGCGAGGAGAACAGGGCAAATGGACTCGCCGACTTGGACGGACGTCGTTGCGCCCGACGACGACAGCGACGACGACGGCGATGACGAGTGGGGCGCCATCACTGTTGTTGACAGTGGTTGGAAGGGAAATGGCGGGCGTTGCCGACTCGGTACCGTGTTTCAGCTCACACGCCAGGGCAATATCATCATTCCAACGTCGCCAAGAACACACTTGAAAATCAGCCCATCACCCCAGCCAGTCATAAGATATAGGAATTATGTAGTACGGGTATGCTGAAAGCTATGACACAGCCGAGGAAAAGATGATGAATACGAACAAAGGCCCGTTCAGCGTACGTGTCGTGACGAATGTTCCCTCGTGCCAAACTCGGCCTCAGTAACACCTGGAGAATATCACCCAGCCCGAGCCACGGGAAAGGAGGATACCCACGCCATCCTCGCATACTCGCCGCCCGACATCAAATCGGTAGACTTCGTGTCCATCATGGCAACCAGATCTTCACCATTTGGTCGACACCGGCAGATGCCACGACGTTGACCAACTTCTCAGGCTCGCCAGACTTCGACTCGGCCCCTTCTACTCCGTTACTCTTGCCGGAACTCACAGACACCTTTTGCCGTCCCCAAGCGATTGTAGCAACAAAATGTGTGTGCGCCTCCACGGTCTTCATACACCTGCCCGTCGACAATTCCCATATGCGTATCGTCTTGTCGTCAGACGCCGAAAGTAAGAGCTTTCCTGATGGATGGAAGACGAGTGCTCGGATCCAGTTGTCATGTCCAGCCTGGCAGAATGACATCAGTCACTTTTCTGTGCAACACCGAAGGACACCCCACAAGGTTTTTCAGCATCTGACCACTCTGTGTGTCCCAGAGCTTGATTGTCTTGTCTCTCGAACCCGTGGCAACATATGCGCCAGGCTTCTTCACCCGATCCGTGTTCTGAATGCAATGTGAGATATATCCGTGAGCCACCACGCGAACGAACCGGAACACCCGTAAGCTCGCGAATGGCATTATACGACGCAATCGGAGCAAAAACCACAACTTCGACCTGGTGATCGTGCCCCCGAAGCTCCATCTTTTGTTCACCCGTAAGTGGGTCCCAAAGTCGAGCAGTCTGTCATGCGTACTCTGTAAGGCACCCGAGGCAAACCGATTTGCGAGACAAACTACCTGATCCTTGGAAGCACTGGCCAACAGTCGCCCATCGTCGGACGGAACAACGTAACGAACCCAGTCGGCATGACCGATGATCGTCCGCACGAGATGCCTTGTCGGAGTCCGTAAGCGTTGTCGCTACCTCGCGGGTCCGGACTTACGCTGAAGCAACATCGAATATCCTAATTGAATGATCCCAACTCGCACTGACAACGAACTGATCTCCCGGAAGAAATCGTGCACATGAAACGGCATGGTCGTGACCGGTCAACGTCTTGATGTTTTTCCATTCATTTTGAGAATCCCAGATCTTGATGAATAGATCCGACGAGCATGTCACTGCTTCATCATGAGAATGGGCACCGCTGATTCGTTGAGCCGTGCTCACCCAAAAACTGGCCCTTGTGATCAAATTCGACATCATTCACCCCTTTTTGATGTCCCTTTAGGGTCCTCTCGAATTCGCCCGTTTCCCAATCCCAAATTTTGACAGTAGCGTCCTCGCTAGCGGAAGCAAGCAGTGAGTACTGGGGGTGGAAAGCGACGCGCGTTATGCTCTGCCTGTGTCCGGTTAGAACGTGCGCAGCTGGCGCGCGGGGTACCCAATCGGCCTGCATTGCAGCACGCTTTGAGGGAGCAAGAGAGAGTTCTTCTTGCAGAGACGCATTTCGCGTCTCGAGGTCCATGATCTACATCAGAGAAAGTTCAATCGCAAGGCGGTGAGCGGTTGAGCGGGCGCACGACACCTTCTTCTGCAGGCGAATGACGCTGGTCCATTTCTTCTCCAAAAGCCCAGCATATTTTGCCTTGGGATCTGGAGTGTACCCTATGCCCGAATCCGCCTTTAATGCATTGTATGCCCCCAGAAAGTTGTTGGCGTGCAGGTACTCGAGCATGGACTTGTGCCTGGATCGATACGTTGAGCATCTGAATCAGCTCCTCTACCATGATTGCCACGCACAGTTCTTCTCTCTGGCGGTCTGAAAGGAGCGCCATGGTGATTCCAACGCCTTTGGTTTGGCCGACGTCGCGTGGATGATCTTGTCGCTCTTGTCCGCGGTGAGCACCTTGTTTTGTTTTGTTGTCATTCCTGTACTCGCTCTTCGCCACCTCGCCCGGCACAACTTTTGTCTTGTTCGCGCCTCGTCGACTCTGACGTGGACCCATGCACGCTTCTGACACGCTCGATCAAGCCGGGCGTCTTCGGGTGTCCGACAGAGATCCATCTCGTCCGAACTCGTTCGACACCGTCATCCGGGGCTAGCGCAGTCCGCACACCGTCTGTCCCGCCCCTCCTGAGTCCCATGTGCGCGCCGTCTGCGCATGTGCGCCGCCTCGTCGACGCTGAAAAGATGTGGTCAAAAGACCCATCTCGTGCGCCAGGTCGCTCCTTCCCGTAGTCCATCAAGTTCTGACGAAACACCGTCAATCAACCCTACAGTCGGAAAATTCTGGATGCCCGCAAAGTCCAGATCTTTGATCTCCCGCAATAAGCGGGAACACGTCGCGCAGACACCAAGTAGCACAGGCGTGTGCTTCACCGCGTCAGGGTCGTTGGCACCTCAAGCACGATCATATTGACATTTCCGTAAGGCATCAAACCCTACGGCGAGGCACCGTATACAAAACTCGTGATCCTCACTGCTAACCCCTGCCCGCCGGACGATGGTGGATCTCGTCTCAGGGGATTAGCGGCCCGCTCTGCTGAATAAGCCGGGTCGGAAGGTCAGTGGCGGCGTAGCTGGGGTTTACTCGATGTCCTCTCCACCAGTCGTGGCGGTCGTTGGTACCTGTGACACCAAATACGAGGCACTTTGCTACATCAAGCATGCTATCGACACCAGCGGATCGTGCAAAGCCATCCTCATTGACATCGGCAGTTACGACCCTCCTGACCAGGACCACATTGATATCAGCTGCTCGCAAGTGTTGAGCGTGCTATCAGAGGATGCTCTGAATTTATCTTCACGCGATACCGCGCTAGAAACCATGACGTGCGCCATCACTGCTACCCTTTCCCGCCTCTATACCAAAGGAACCATCGCAGGCGTTATCAGCGCAGGTGGCTCTGGCAATACTAGCATCTGTGCCACAGCATTCCGTGACGCCTTTCCCATCGGTTTCCCAAAATTCCTGGTGTCCACCATGGCGTCAGGAAACACATCCCATTACGTCGACGGGACAGACATGACAATGATGTACTCCGTCGTGGATATAGCGGGGATGAATGCCCTCCTTCAGACCATCTTGGGCAACGCCGCCGCCGCCATTTCTGGCATGGCCCTCCAATCCCGTCTCACGCGGGATGCCAGTCCCCAAAGACGGAGCATCGCTGTAACCATGTTTGGTCTCACCACTCCATGCGTCCAGGTAGCCACACGGCAGCTCGGAGAACTGGGGTATTCTGTCGTCACCTTCCATGCGACGGGCTCCGGAGGATTGTCGATGGAAAGGCTGATACGGGAGGGATATTTCGTGGGGGTCTTGGATCTTACGACCACGGAGCTTGCGGACGAGCTCGTCGGGGGTGTTCTTAGCGCCGGGCCCAATCGTCTCGAGGCAGCAGCGGGCAAGTCCATCCCCCAGGTGGTGTCCGTTGGCGCACTGGACATGGTCAACTTTGGTCCGGTCTCGACCGTTCCTGCAAAGTTTTCTGGTAGACGCTTCGTCTGCCACAATGCATCCGTCACGCTGATGCGTACGTCGCCTGAGGAATGCATGGCCTTGGGACAGACCATTGCACAAAAGCTCAAAGACGCTTTACCGGACAGGACGTATGTTCTTCTCCCTCTCCGAGGTTTTTCGGGAATCGACAAAGACGGTGGCCCGTTTTGGGACGTGGAAGCGGATGGGGCGTTGTTGGATACATTACGTTCTGCAGGATTAGAGTGCCCCGTCGAGGAGTTGGACACCAATATCAATGATCCGTCCTTTGCTGCTGCTGCCGTATCGGCTCTTCACACTATGATCCAATCTGTAGACCAACGTTTCTAGTAGGCCGTACATGACTACTGCGCTAGTACGCGATCTTGGTCAGGTATTCCTATGGCCATCGAATGTACACAACAAAGCGGAGACAATTACAACGTAACGAACAAGTGGATATCCGAGTCCATTGAACATGTCCATGGCTGCTGTGTAAATCAAAACGGGAGACAATGGGTAACATGTTACACGGAGATGGAGAGCCAACAGAATGGAACATTGGAGATGAGGAAAGATGATGAGACAGATTGGAGCAAAAGGATGGTCGTGGGTGCTCTTTGCGCTCGATACCAGAAATCATTTTCGTTCAAAACGGTACCCCACCCATATTCATGTAGTTCTGTCCCCCAGTGGGCCCTGGGCTTGGGTGTCGCATGACACTCTGATGCATGGCCTGCGTTTGTGTAATGCCAAAGGGAGAACTCATCATGCCCATTTGCATCTGCATCTGCAGCATAGCGGGAGACATTGTAGCTGCCATGCCCGGGGACATTGCGCTATACAATGCAGCTGGATTTCCCATGCTCGCCATCGGATAGATCGCCTGTTGTTGTTGTGGGTTTGGGGACTGGGACTGGGGTGTCGGGGCATCAGAGCCACTGCTAGACACGGCTGGTTGCTGCCCCTGCACCTTTTGCATGGCTTGCAGCTTTTTCAAAATTCAGCACCCGCGAGCATATGACATGCGACAGACATACTTCATAAAATGCGAAATCTTGCAAGAGCGACGTCCTCGCCGGATGAGTGTGAAAAATACGGAGCATCTCTTGTCCAGCATCCGGCATGAGCTCTTGAGTGTCACGGGAGTTGGTGACGGGCTTGCGTTCGGCAGTGTTACTACACATGCTGGTCAGTGACACCCCAAGCAATGAATGCGAAGACGGACTTTAAGCGTATGTGACGAAGGTTTGCATTGGGGATGTCGCGAACGAAGACCCATCGGACTTTGAAGACACCTTTCCACTTGTCCGATGCCCAGACAGTACTGCTACGTGTATAGTCGACCTAACAAGGCAAGGTGAGCGTATATCGAAATTTGAGGTGCAGGGTCAACATACGGGAGTCAGCATTTCCGCCATCCCGCAAAAGTGACCGCTGCCACTGAATGTCAGAACACCGGGAAGGTGTCAGTGGATACCACATTCACCTGGCATTGACGCTAAAGAAAAGGTAAATCGGGCCTCTTCCGGCGCATTCCTTGAACGCCTTATCAAGACGCTTATTCCCAGGGTCTGTGGAGCTCCAAATTTCATACTTGAGGGACTTGTGGACGTCATCTTCGGTGTATGATTTGATAACAAAGTATCGCGCCTGCAACAAGGCTATAGCTTATGCATGTCAAGGTTGGAGGGGAACGTCACCAACAAATTGTGGTCGAATATCGAAATGCTGGGGGTTATATCCCTTGGTAGCGACCAGCGTCGGGAGATCGACGGGTGAACTGAGGAAGCCACCAAGTGACTGTAGATTGTTGTCGCTCTGGGATTGTTGCAATTGGCCCTGTGCAAAGCCCAATCGAGGCGCTTGCATCGCGCTCATCTGGTTGAGATACTGTGGAGGTATGGGTGGGACGCTGGGGACGCTGCCCTTTTGACCTTGATTATAGCCATAATTCAGGTTTGAATTGGAGGTGGACTCGGAAAGACGACTCTCTCTTTGATCCCAAGTGACCGCACCGGTTGTAGTGCTGTCGCTCGTAGATCTGCGCTGTAACCGTCATCACACATGACATCCGATAAAAGTTGCTTCTGAATGAAACACATACCGAATGGTGTCCAGTGGGTGTCTTCCGGCTCTCTAGGTCGGTGTTCAACTGGAGCTTCCGCGAATTTCCATTGCCAGCTTGCACAGTGGTTTGACGCACGTTGCCCGGTGAAAGAGGAGTTGGGCTGAAGCGGGGTGGATGTGCTGACTGACCCCCCTGGAACGCGGTATTGTTCGAGTACAATTGATTGGCATTGTTGAGCTCTATGGCGGACAATGCACGGGCAAGATCGTCGACGGTCGATCCCGAGAGCATACCACCCGGAGTGCGCCAGTCAGCACCTCCGGGAGTACCCCATGGAGAAGCGCGGCCGATGTGGCTGGCAGGGTATTGGGCTGACTCCTGAGCACCATACTGCTGCTGGTTTGGAGGGGAGCGAGGTGTAAAGTAGGACTCGTCGTCATGTGGATTGGAGAGCTCCTTTTCTTCGCTGTAGTCTTCCTCCTCAGGATCGGGGGGGCTCGGTGACTGACCCACGGCGGCGGTGTGCCGGGAGCCCGTTTGCTGCAGTGTGCCTGCACGCCTGAGGCCGGAGGGCGTGATTTGTCTCTGGGCGCCGTAGGTGACACTGTGGTGGCGACGGACGCCGGAGGAAGCTGGGGTCGGCGAGGGGACATGAGGCGTTGCGAAACGAGGTGAAAGGGGAGACGGATTGGCGACATCGGACTGGTCTACGACTTGGGGGGCTTGTTCGGGAGGAGGCAAGTTGTGCTGGGAGGATGGTGAGCACCAGGGGTGGGAGGAGACCAGGATATTAAACTCACGTCGTCTTCGTTGTTCAAGCCCCGCATTTCTCGTTCCCAGTCCTCCTCGTCGCCGTCGTGGCCCGCGATGGCGGATAAACTATTCATAGTGCGTGGGGTCAAGTTGCCAGATTGCCTGGAGGATTGGCCGCGGAAAGCTGAGAGATGGAGGGTGAGGGGAGAAGGGGAAGATGGGGAAGACGGGGACAGACCTCGTTTCGAATTGGTGGGAAGGGAGCTCTGCCTATGGAGGGAGGTTTTCTCGCCGACTGCGCCGACACCGCCGACCCAATCTTCATCGACGGGCTCATCGTCGCTCCAGGTCTGCTGTTCCTGGGCCTCTTCAGATATAGTTGCGCGGGCACCCGCCCTGGCGGTGCGAGACGCGGCGGAGATGGTATGATGGCGACGGACGCCAGTGGAGGGGGGAGAGACGGGTACGGGAGGGGGGGGGATGTTGTGGGACATGAAGGACTTGTTTTTTCTGGGAGGGGACGGAAAGTGGACAACAAGACATTCGCACCCTTGGCCCGCCACATGACAGCAGTACTGACTGCGCACACAAGGACATTGATTGGAGCATAAACGAGTATGAGCATGGTCTATGGGTATGCAGTACGCAAGTGGTATTATGGTACTCGTGCAAGAAAATAAACTAGCAGGCAGGCTAGGCATCACTGGGGTGAGGCACCAGACCAGGAGCGGCAAACAAGACGACGGCGATGAACTCTGTAACAACAGCAAAGGGGTACCAGTAAGCCTCGTTGTTCTGTTTGGCAGTGTCCTTGACAGTTGCGGTAAAGAAGGACTCCCGTGCGACGAGGAGGGCGGAAATGACCAAGAGGATATAAATGGCATAAGTAGAACCGAGTTTGTTGCTGGAACGATAACCACCCTCTGTTGGGAGAAGGGTGAGGGGAGGGCGTAGAAGGAAGGGGGGGCATACCTGAAAACTCGACGCGGGCGAGGAAGTAGGTGTGTATACAGACGAGGATGGCACAGACGAGGAAGATGTACACAGCGGCCTCGCGGAGGGTGTTTCCGGTGTCTATGGTACTCTGGGAGGATCCGAGACTGCTCTCGATTGAACCGGTGATGCCGAGGGTGACGGCGGCGGTCAAGGCGAGGCGGAACAAAAAGTGGTTGCGGAGGAGGCGGGAGATGAGGCCCCTCGGGGGGTTGGTAGCGAGGTCGGCGCTGGGGGGGGTGAGGGCACGAAGCGGGGCCAAGGGAGGACGTACCGTTCGTCGACGAGCGAGTAGACCGAGTAGAGCAGACTGAAGAAGCCGGTGTTGTAGATGATTGCATAAGCAAGGTAGAAGTTCAGACTCTCAGCGTCGGCCTGTACGCTGGCGAGCAGGGCACGGAGGACAAACGCGGCGATGCGGACTGCAAGGGTGAGACGGGGCACATGTGGGAGAGAGCGGACATACTCGAGCAGAAAAAGGTCATGATGATGTAGACATAGTTGGGGCGAGCGATGGCTTTTGCGAGGAAGTAGAGGAAGCAGACGGAGTAGAGGACGGCGAAGACGATGGGGGCGGCGAGGGAGTGGATGCCAGAGTATGTGGCGTAGTTGATGGCCATGGCAGGATGCACGACAATTTGGCACACGCAGCTAATTATACTCGGCCGGAGGCAGTGCCGGTCGCGTAAGTGCAATGTTGTCCCCGATCACCGCGCCCGAGTTCGCGTCCGCCCTCCGCCGCTGTGTCCCCCGCGCCCCCGCCGCCGTCGCCGTCGCCGTCGCCAACTCTGCCGGGCCCGACTCGACGTGTCTGCTCTTCCTCCTCCGCCAGCTCTTCGCCCCATCCGCCCTCCTCTCCATCCATGTCGTACACCATCTCCAGCCGGCTTCCTCTTCCATGGCCGTAATCGCTGCCGAAAATGCCGACCTCCTCGGCGTTCCCCACCACGTCGCACACATTCCCTGGGGCGTCCCGCCATTCCCCCCCCGCCCCACCACCGGCCCCGTCGAGCGCACCGCACGCGATGCCCGCTACCACCTCCTCTTCCGCGTGCTCTCGTCCGCTCGCGTGGCCCTCCTCGCACTCGGCCACCATGCCGACGACCAGCTCGAGACCGCCATCATGCGTCTCGCACGTGGGTCCTCCTTCCTGGGAGCTGCCGGAATGCTTCCCTTGCGCAGATGGGGAATGGGCTCCCCCCATTCGCTCGCCTCCTTCGGCTACCGTGGTCTAAATGCCTTTCTCATGCGGCCCCTCTTGCCCTTCCCAAAGGTGACTTCCACTCCGCTCTCCATCCCCCTCATACCCACTCCATCCCAGGACCGTATTCTTGCCACGTGTCACGCCAACCACTTGCACTACATCAACGATCCATCCAACTGGCACCCACATCTCACCCCCCGAAACGCCATCCGTCACTCCCTTCGCGACAATCCCCCGTTTTCTCGCCCCGTCCCGTTGCCTCCCACCTCCCCCGTTTCCCTCGACAGCATTATCAGTGCCTCCTTGTCTTTGCAATCTATTGCTCCCGATGTCGCCGGCGAAAAGCTGCGACTGTATTCTGCTGTCAGCAGACTCGCTACCAGGGCAGAAAACGCCAACCTCAAAGGCATGCTTCCCACCCTCGTCTTATCTGCCTGCTGACATGACACCCCAGTCACGTCTCACCTCACCGAACACGCGCTACCCTCCCCGATCGGGACTCTCCTCCTTTCATCCGCCAAGTTACTCTGTATCACAGACCCTGACGTCCGTTTCGCACTCGTCTTGCGCGTCATCCGTTACGTTTCCTTTCACCCCTGGGGCTCTCTCCGCGCAGATGCAGACAGGCGCCAGAGCAGTATCCATCGCATCGTTCGTGCGCTGTGGGCCGACGATCCCCAGGCGTCTCAAATCAAGACATTCACAACCGGTGGCGGTGTCCTCTGGTCACCTGCTATTTTTAATCCGGACAAATCCCTTCGGGTCGGAAATCAATGTTTGCGTTCGGCCCTTGGACCCGGCGACCATTTCTGCTGGCTCGCATCGCGAACACCTCCCTTCTCCAAGAATCCGCGACAACAGGGTGCTGGATCCCCCACCGCGCTGGTCATCGACCTCACTGAACAACTTAGGGCTGTCATGTCCTCTATACCTGCCGATCCTCTTCAGATCCTCTACGACTGTCGCTTCCTGCTTCGCATCGACCCTCTCCAAATGCCGATCCACGTCAAGTCTGCTTTGCAGCACACGACGGCGTCGATCAAAGTCCTGCCATTCACCCAGTACTACTGGCCCAAGGTCGTCCTCCAGTGCGAATCTCGTCCTGACCAAGTCCTGGCAGTACTGCAGGAGAAGGGCACTCTGGACGCAACAGTACCCCCGTCATGGATCTCGATCCAGTGGGTCCGCCCGTTGGATGCGATATGAATACAGTATAAATAGTAGAATCGAATTCGTCCGTTCGTGGTGTGTGGTGGCGCAAGTCAATGAGCTGCATGATGTGACGGCACTCGTTCCGTGTCTAGATCACGCGACACACGGAATTCCTTCTGCATCCACTCGCTAGTGAATCAAATAAATGTATACCGTGCGACGAAACGTTCCAAGAGCTCCACCTTGTTGACAAGGAATGGTGCGCTAATCGAGCGGCAACTTTAAAAGTCGAACTTAATACTGCGATTCTCCATCTGTCACAAGGATACTCGTAAGGCGGATCAACTGCCGAAGGACATTACTCACCGTGATCTCCCCTCCCCGATAAGAACCCCGCTTTTTCTTGTTTTTCTCCTTGCGGAACCCAGCGCCCCGAGTCACAATGAGGTCATGATGGGCACGTTCACCATAATCGTTTGCCACCCCGCCCTGCGATAGTGATGAAAACTATGCTTGCGGGTCACAATCCATTACCTACCCTGGCCTGGTAACCATTGTCCAGGAGTAGATCGGGTGCTACGTTCTGGACCTTAACCCGCTGGAAGCGTTCCTTGACCTTTGGAGGCGGTTTTTCTTTCCTTTGCGAAGGCCTTGCAATTTGTTGCGACCCGGCAGCTAAGGCGGTTGTCACAGCAACTCCGCCTTCCGACATTTTACGCTTTTTCACAGCTGGTGCATCCTCCTTTTGTTGTGAATTTAAATCAGGTTCATCTTCAGAGTCCGAACTTGACTCTGAAGTGCTCCGGCTTTCGCCTTTGGTCCTATTCGGTGGAGCTTTCTTGTTCGCGCTCACTCCGTCTTCGTCGCTTGAATCCGAACCACTGGAATGATCGGAGCTGCTAGAGGGCGACTCAGTATCGGAACCATCTGAGACGGAACTTTTCGAGGAACTGCCTGAATCCGAGCTGTCCGAATCAGAACTCTCCGACTCGGTGCTCTTCTTCTTGATCGGTTTGTCCGCATCCGTGGTCGACTTGTTCTCTGGTTTCTGGATGACTTTGGCTGCTACCGGAGCATTCTCCCCAACTAAGGTGTTGATAAACACCTAGAAAGCAAGGAGAACTGGGCAACCAACCTGATGACAACGTCGCACTCGTATCACTCCCAACAACTTTTGGTGGTAATTTGTGGGCTCTAGTCTCCTCGTCGCCACTGCTGTCATCACCATCGCTGGTATCGTCATCCTCGTTTTCAGAATCTGGGGCAAAATATGATAGATGATAAGATCACTCGAAGAGAAGCTTACCTGAGGTATCTTCCGAGCTGATTGAAGTTAGCACCTCACATGCACGACGACCGCTCTCGATTACCCGCCTTGAATCAGAATCCGAATCGGAAGAGGAATCTAGTTACATGTTTAAAACACACGTCGATGCAGCCGTGACGCAAGAGAGCCCACCACTGTCAGAAGATTCCGAGTCCTCGGACGAGGCTAATGTGCAAACTTGAGTCACGACAACACAAAGGCCGCGCATACATACAATCCGTATCTCCACTAGGGCTTGTGTGATCGGCACGACCCCAGAAGGTAGACTGTAAGGACTACTTACGACTTGGTATTTTCCTTCGCCCTCCATTCCTTAACGATGTCCTCGAGTGGTAGCCCTTCCTGTTCTATATCATCGCGGATGACGACAAAGGTTTTAGCTGCCTTCTTGACGGCTCCGGCGGCCTTGTGTTGGGATTGCTGCTTCAGAAAGCGATAAATCAGAGTATACGTCGCTGTGGAGCTAACGCTTAGCTGCGAATGCGAGTTCGGCGGGTCGCAAGCATACCAGCAATATTGTTTCCTTCCATCACGGCGAGAAATCTAACAACTCATGCAATGCCTCGAGAACCAGGACCTGGTTAGTGAAGTGGACAAATCGTAGCGCGACCACCTGGGAAAGATGGGCGCTGGTAATAGGAGCTGAACCTGCCCAAAAAAAAAATGAATGCGACCCTGGCCAGATTCCCACATGCATCAAACGGTCAGATCCGCACTACAATGAGCTCCATCAAGGGACCCTCAACCAGTCAATACGATGGGTCGTCCCTCCGGATCGCCATCGTGCACGCCAGATGGAACAAAGTGGTCATCGAAGCCCTCGTCGCTGGCGCCATCTCAAAGCTGAAGGAATCAGGTGTCAAGGATACGAACATCGTGGTGCAGTCCGTTCCGGGTAGCTACGAGCTACCCCTCGCATGTTCCAAGTACGTCGTCCTCCATTCCACCGTCTGCGTACGGTGAACATTGGGTAGAGTCATCGCAGGCTCCCGCATACAAGCCAGATCGTCTGACACAGATTTGCTTGGCCCCAATCCGCTCGCAGGGTCGATACCCAACGACCCCTCATCTACGACTACGGAATTACCCAAAGCCCCGTTTGATGCAGTCATCGCGATTGGTGTCCTCATCAAGGGTGCAACCATGCACTTTGAGTACATTTGCGACACCGTTTCGCATGCCCTCATGCGGGTCCAGTTGGACACGGGCACTCCTGTGATTTTTGGCGTCTTGACAGCCCTCGACGACGACCAGGCATTGGAGCGCGCGGGCATTGGGAGAGGAGAGAACAAGGGTCACAATCACGGAGAGGATTGGGGACTGGCGGCGGTGGAGATGGCGGCACTCTGCAGAGGATGGTCAACAGGATCATTCACGTAGAGTGGAATGAATAAATAGATTGTTGTACACTATCTGGGATGCACTCATAGCCGGCCTCGGGTGAGTCGCGGCCTGCTTGCTTCTCTTCACTACACGTCAGGCGTGCAAAACACACGAAATGAAGAAAAAGGTACTGCAGCCATCTCATGCGTGGAAACGCCTGACGGTACCCCTTCGTCAAGGTACTCTTAATGGGTGCGTCGGGTAGCGGAAAAACCTCCATGCGATCCATGATTTTGTGAGCCAAAATTACCCACCGTCGACCTACGCAGGAGCCTCGATTAATAATCTCTGAACTAGTTCCAACAATCCAGCATCTTTGACGTCCCGGCTAGGCGCCACCATCGACGTTGAGCAGAATCATGTTCGCTTCCTTGGAGACCTCATCCTCAACCTGTGGGACTGCGGTGGTCAGGACGCATTCATGGACTCCTATCTTTCCACGCAGCGTTCCACCATATTCTCGCATGCGGGAGTCATGATCTACGTCTTCGACGTGGAGAGTCGCGAAATGGCCAAAGACTTGGAGTACTATCGCGACTGTCTCGAGGGTTTATCTCAGTTTAGCAAAGACGCGAGCGTATTCCTCCTAGTCCACAAGATGGACTTGGTTCGCGAAGGCGAACGACCCGTCGTCTTTCAGCGAAAAGTTGCAGAGCTGGAAAAGGCAAGCGGGGATTTCCCTGTCAAGGTGCTCGGGACGAGCATATATGACGAGACTTTGTACAAGGTACGCAAGGTCTATCTCTTTCTTTGGTCGGTAGTGTCTGATGCGCTGCACCACAGGCTTGGTCCAGTATTGTCAACACATTGATTCCCAATGCTCGAAACCTCAACAAACACCTGCGAATATTTGCAGAAGCTTGTAGCGCAACGGAGGTCATCCTCTTCGAGCGCGCCACTTTCCTGGTTATCGCTACATCATCGTCCTCGGATCCATCCGATTCCCGAGTGACCCATTCATTAAATCCAAAGCGCTATGAACATACCTCGGAGTTAATCAAAGCTTTCAAACAATCCTGTTCGCGGCTACGCGAGGAATTCCATTCGCTAGAGATGGAGCTCGCAGAGTTCACCGCGGTCTTGGACGAAATGACAAAGAATACCTACGTCTTGGTCGTGGTCCATAATCCAGTCGTCGGTAAGGGGTAGTTCGAGAGAATAACTCTGTCTGCTCAATCGCCCGCTTAGAAACCGCAGCAGTCAAGATGAACATTCGAATGGCAAGGAAGAAATTCGAAGAGCTTCAAGGGGATACGCTGATGTCGTAGGGATGAACTGGCGTGTGTTGTCACCGGCCAGGCGCCATATCTTATGACGATGCCTTGTTAACCCCAATATTTCTGTGCCAAGACACGAGAAACAGCGAAGGCGAGTGTGTCGGTTTGAGTGGGAATCGAGAACCTGAAACATGAATAGGCAGCAGCGGTTTGCAAACGTATTGCATTAATTGTTCAGTAGACCTTGCATGCCTTTGGGCAGGAGGCCGCGGGACCTGGCCACAAAGAATGAACATGATTTTACACAGGTAACGATCCTTCCATTGGCATAACTATAGCTAGGATATCATGCATACTGTTGTGCTCAAAGCTTCTCAACAATTCTTTTCTCTATCCTCTAATACATCTGCATTTACCTCTTGGAGATGCAAGTCTTCATGTATAAGGTGTTCTATGCCCGAGTACTGGACCAGCGTCCCAACCAAAACCCCGTCCCTTCTAGTAGGTACCCCCAAGTATTCGATGATGGACACGCCAGTGTTTAAACAGCGACCAATTTTAACGCCCTTGCGACATTTGACCAGCCTCCTTGCTTGCAACGCAGAAAGGAGGGTCGTGATCCACCCCCCGTGAGAAACGACGAGGATGTTATACGGCTGTTCCAAGGGGCGACCTGCTTCGGGCATGGAAGTCATGTAGTTCATCATCGATCGCGAATACCAAGCCAGACACCTCGCAACGAAGTCGGGTGTTGTCTCCAACGATGGCGCTGGCTTGTGTGATGGAGCGACTTCCCCCTGCAATTCACCCATATACTACTGCGCCAACATTGACATGGCAATCGAGTACGGATGATGAGCTCGAGTTCGGACGCATGAGATGGAACGTTGCTTACTCGCTCTCGTATCGATTCGTCTAGTTGTAACTTAACAGTATCTGAATGGTATTGGAGAATGCATTCTGCGGTCTGGCCCGGTCCTCCAACGTTCAACGCTCAACTTGGAAGTCAACAAGTCTAGTGATCCTACCTTGGATGCCCGTTGAAGATCGCTGCAGAATGCTCCCACGAACGGGATATCCTTCAGCGCTTCAGCCACCAACGTTGCTTGCTTCAGCCCGGTCTCATTGAGTGG
>JBBPRB010000293.1:0-18992 GCA_038092815.1 Hortiboletus rubellus
CATTTGGACCGCGGGAATAAGGTGAAAACTGAAATCTCGGGTCAAATGTCTAGCATCTCATATACAATAACTATGTATCCGCATCCAATCATTTTGGTGCAGGTCAACGCCCTCCCGGTCTCGTACTTGACAGTGAACATAAGCGATTAACTTGGGAATATTGTCGGATCTGAGACGTCATGGTCTACTCCTTTTTTTTTCCCCTCATATCATGAGTGTGCTCAAATATCAATGCCTCTCTGGTTCTAACATCTCCGTTCTCCGTCACAGTGCCCCAGTTACCCTTCATGTATATCAGCGATGCGGCATTCAAATTGTGGACCCAGGGCAACTTGGCTCGTGTCGAAGAACTCTTTGCAGATGACATCATCCACTCCTCGAATCCATTTCTCCATGCACGTGCACTTGCTCTCCACTCTCTTGTGCAGACCCATTTGAAATGGTGTGACGTGGCCATCGACGATGCCAAAAAGGTAAATTTGAGTCATCTCTCGCCCCATGTCGTGTTGACTCTCGCCAGTCTATCGAGATTCAGTGATCCATTATTGGTTATATCGCACACGCAATCGCACACGTCGGAAATGGGGAGCACGAGTCAGCCACGTGTGTATTTGACCTCATGTTCAGTGAGGGTATCCCAAGTGAAAATAAACTTCTTCTGTTGATCAAGGTATTCACCTGTCATTCTTATTGCTGCCTTGTGCCAATCTTTTGTTTCACTCAGGCTATCATCTTGTTTGAATGCGGAAAGCATGAGAATGCCATTTTGCGCGTGGATGACTTGATTGATATAGTGAAGGACAAGTCATCATGTATCGCTGTCCAGGTAGGTGCACGGTAGGATTGAAACAGCCAGGTTGACAAGGCATTGTACAGGCTCAAATGCTCCTCTTACTTGGAAGTATCTCGATGAGAAAGGGAGACAACGAACGGGCGATAGAATTGTTTCAGCACACACAAGAAGCCATCCTGTTCGGACAGGGTCCTTACCTGGTGGTTATCTCGCTCGTAAGCTAACCTTTTTTGAGTTCTACCATCCCACCAATTGTATTTGAAAGCTATTTGGATGGGATTTTGATAGACTTGCCATCATGATTCAGTTACAACTATCCAAGGCCATGTGTGCTGTGGGTCATTCTGAGGGGGTAGAGTCACTTTCTACTATGGTCGAGACATTTGGTGAAGAAGTGTTGATGGAAGAGGTGACCGTAGATTGGGACTGGGGTATACATTGTCAAGACCCATCTAGATTGACATACATTGAGGTTTTGACATCAGATCTCGTTCAAAAGTTTCTCATGACATTCGAAAGCAATGGTGATGTCACGGTGAGGTCCGAGAATCATCAGCGAGCCATCATACAATACTCTACTGCGTTATCCCTGAACCCGTCGAACCCCGTGGGTCTACTTGTCAAGCAATGCAATGCCCGAGCAGTTCTGGGGATGTGGGAGGATGCGTTAAAGGATGCAGATGAGGTTTGGTTTGACTCTCCTTAGTATCTGACGCTTCTGAATCTAACCGACACAGGCAATCAAGGCAGATCCATTGAATCCGTGGGCATATGAGAGAAGACATATGGCCCTGCATGCTTTGCAGCACTATGGTGAAGCAATGGATGCGTTCACCCACATGCTTTCGCTTGTCGAGGGGTCTCTTGATCAAGACACCTGTCGTCACTATAGTACCAGCGTTGAAATGATGTCGTGATTTATATTGCACAGAACTGGGTACAAAATATATTTTGCCCTCACGGTGGGAGAAGACCATCAACAGCGTCATCCAGGGGGTCTTCAAGATATGCCCACTTGTGCTCATTGACGTCAAGAGTGGTCGACTGTGCGATGGATCAGACCGAGCGCATACATTCAAGTCAGAATCACAGTTCAAAGCACTAGTTTCCTCGATGACAAAGCAGTTGGACGACGAACGGATTCGGCGAGCTGTGGAAGGATACTTCCAATACGTGACACTCTTGCATGTATGGGAAGGCAAGGAGCCGTTGTTCCAGGACGTCAACCTGGCCAAGTCTGTTTGGGATCCTGATTCATCGCCCCTGCACGATAATTTGCGCAAGTTCTGTGAGGTAGTTTGTATGGAAGGATATTGGTGGGCATGGAGTGACACGTGTTGTATTGACAAGACGACCAGCACGGTGTTGAACCAGTCACTCAAAATGATGTACGCATGGTACGAATCATCCGCAGCCACATTTGTCCTTCTCTCGGATGTAGACTCTCCGTCAGCCCTTGGGGATCTCACAAACAGTATCTGGATGACGAGCGCCTGGATTGCACAAGAGGTTCTCACAGCAAAGGTGGTCCGATTCTATACTCGGGACTGGCAGCCATACCTAGGTGACACGCATGCCAACCACAAGGAGTCCCCAGAGATCATACAGGAACTCACGAATGCCATCAGCGTCGCTCGCGAAACCATCATCGCTTTTGAACCTGATAATCTCAGTGTCAGAGCGAAACTGCGAATGGCCTCTGGGCGCAATGTGACTGTAGAAGAGGACGTTGCGTACTCTTTGATTGGTATTTTCAAGAGTGATATCCAGCCAGACTACGGAGAGCGAGATGCTGCGCTGGGTCACCTGCTGGAGGAGATCGTAGCCCGTTCAGGCGAAGTGACAGTGCTTTCCTGGACTGGCGAGTCTTCATCATACAACAGCTGCCTTCCCACCACCCTAGCAGTGTATAGTCAAACACTGCATGCTTCCCCTGCTATCCTGGAGGCTGAAATGGACTTGCATATTGCGACATTAGGAAATTTACTCCCACAAATGGGCGCTATTCCATGGGCAGTACATGACCGGATCAGCCGCTTACCACCACCCTGGTTTGCCAACCGCCGATTGCACCTCCCATGCATTATCTTCACAGTCAGAAAGCTTGTTGTACAAGATTTTGGGAATGGTTTAGAGAACTGTTACCGTGCTTGGGTATCAGGGGTTGGGAACGTGGAGTTCCAGACATGTGACAGGCTCTCATTGAGTGAGCCACGCAGGCTCATTTTCGTACATCCATGGATCCACGCTCTGCATGATCCACTTCATGAATCCACTTGGGGAAATGCAGGGGACGATGACAAGGACGAGTCTGATCCTGAGACCGAGGCAGGACCTGCAGCCACCTCACTGTTAGACGCTCTGGCACACGCCGCTACTATGGATGACTACACTCGTGCGTTGCGGCTGATCGTTTGTCTACAGCAGTCATTCCACGTGCTGTTGCTGCAGCAACAATGAAACGGAGAGTTCAAGCGGGTCGCTGCTGAGCACGAGATCGTCATTCCAGGAATCGATCGTCGCATTAACCTTGTCAATGATGTGCGTATTGAGGTCGTGGAGATACTGTGATGTGGGTATGAGTTTTTATCAATGTGTTTCTCTTCCTGTACCGTCGCATCATTTTCTCCCCAACCATGCAGTTATCTGCTTTGTGTCATTCCACTTTGCTATTTGATATACCGGGTATCATACTGTCCACGAGTTGATGACAATTGTATTCATTACGATGTACAAGAATGCGAACGATATAACAATCTATGGAACAGCGATGTATGGACATTCCCTTTCTCACATGTCGGTGGACCTGGTATGAAATAGTCAGGGGTGACCCAGTCGTCACCCTTTCCGCTATGGTGTAATCAGGGAGTCCTGCCTTTTTGAACTACTGCAGGGTGGTGCCCACTGTGGGTGGGAACTGTCATCGTATGGGTGATGTTGACGTGTTGTGGTTGGCTTGAATTTGCTTTCGTTCGAAGTTCTGGTGCATGCAGTGCAGTCATCATGGCAGTGCTCAAACAGGTACTAGCTGCTTGATGGGCAGTGTCGGCATAGATGTAGAGCAGCGCTGACTGTTGAAGCGCATGGTGGTCAAGTAAATATTCTCCAGGGGCTGAACCAGAGAGCATGTCTCGCAAGTTCGTCGGATGCGCAATTGGGGCGGTGGCTTTACAGTTGTCAGTTAGATGGTTGTGAGCAGACAAGGCCATTGAAATGACTCGTGGCTCTGAGTGCAACTCGGACCATCATGTCGCTCTTGTTGCGACAGTCGTTCCAAACCTTAGAATATACCTCGATGTGCTCTAGGAGCAGTGGAATGTGTCAGAAATATATAGCAGTCATTTCACACAAAATTGAATCTGCAGTGGATGCTATTTTACTTTGGTACATTGTTCGTTGCTGCCCGTTTCTGAGGCAGTTGACCATCTTTGCGTGGTCGGCCAACTAATAGTGGGTTTGGGAGGTCTGAACGCAGAACGGCATGGGAGACTCCTTCCAAACTCAGTAAATTACAACAACCTCATCACCAAGTTACTTGGTGACTTTGGTCTTGTTGTGCTCATTGAAAACCCTGGTGAGAGGAAGAAGACAATTTGCGGCACCCCCAATTACATCACTCCAGACTCGGATCCAGCACTGTTTGATACAGTAAATGGATGGCTTTGAAGTCGACACTTGGTCACTATCAGCTTTATTCTCTACACCCTTCTAATCGCACGTCCACCTTTTCAAATAAGGATATCAAGCACATTTACACGCGAGTACACCATTGCCTTGTGAATTCGTGACAACGTCCAGTGAAATGGATCTCTGCCAATGCACGCGAATGCATTATGTCCATTCTAACATCCGAGCGAATGGCCTACACTTCTCGAAATCATTGCACCACCCTTTATCGACTTTGACATCGCATCGTCCTTTGTTCCCCTCTCTGCACATGATGCATCTTATATCTACTTGTCCCATGTCGATGATCAAGTCGCTAACATTGCCATACCGAGCGCGCCATCTGCGAACTCTCAACCTGACAGGGCAACCAACCTGGTCACATCGAGCATCACCCAGCAGGAGAAGGAGCTCCAGAAGGCCGTGCAATCTGGCAGTCCGATCTCTGCGCTGCTCAGCTCGGTGAGACAATCCCTGGTCATGCCGACGACCAGTACTACAAAAGAATCGCCACTTGCCCACAAACTTCAAATCACAAAGGAGACCAAATTGTCCCCTCTCGGCACAATGCGTTCTACACACGCATTGGGGGATACCGAAGATGAGGAGCAGGATGCACCACATGGAATGCGAGAAAAGAACTTTGATCTGCAGAGACAAGAGGAGCTGGAGTCACAGAAGGTGCGGATCGTAGCTCAGATAGCGCCTGTCACAGGCATGGTGCCAACTAGGCCGAGCAGGAGCAGGAGAACATGCCTCCAGTGTGTACGAATGCCAAGGGCAAAGAGCGCGCGCGTGACGAGCGCAAGGATGCCGTGCTTGTGCCAGATTCAGAGACAGAGACACAGCCGCGGATAAATGGGTTCGATGCGGCTGCACGGACGTTGACGTTGGCATTTGATGCCAAGGCGGTGGGTAAAGTGTTTCGGGATCTGCGGGAGGATGCATGTCTGCCTGACGAGTGGGTGTTTATCGTATCGTGGGTGGATTATTGCAACAAGTACGGGATGGGGTATGCGTTGACGGACAGGTCCGTGGGCGTGCACTTTAATGACAGCACCACATTAATCCTTGCTGTGGACACACAGTGAGTGTCTGTAATGACTTTGGTGCACGTTCTGACTGCTAGCACAGTCACTTTGATTATATCTTGTCCCAACGACATGGACAGGTCTATGTCCGGAAGAATTACTCAGTCTCGGAGTTCCTGGAAGATCTCAAGAACAAGGTGTATCTGCTAAAACATTTTGAGCGGTACATCATGAATCGACTGTATGGCGACTACGAATATACATTTGAAGATGTCGACCGGACGAGGAGGATGGACTTTGTGCAAAAGCATCTATGCATGAAGCATGTTATTGTATTCAAGATGAGTCACGACGTTCTCCAGGTAGCTCTTTATTTTATTTCCCCGTTGTGTCCTACATTGTCTCACCGCACGCTAGTTCAACTTTTACGACCACTTGAAAGTTATATTGTCTTCGCACAGTCTAGTCGTGACGCATATCGACAAGAATTGCAAGTTGACGCGGTACACGTTGAGTGAGGTGGTGGCGCAGGCTGTGCAAGGCCCGGTGGCAATGGATGCGGAGCAGGCCAAGTTTCGGCAGCGGTTGGTGGACAAGCTCAAGTATTGCAAGGAGGTGCTGACTAGCATATGGAATGTGAGTGCAGGAATGGAGGCTGAGGTGAGTGGGAAGGCGTCCAAGGTGTCGTTGAGGTAGGGCGTTGAGAGCTTTGTTGTTGGTATGCTGTTACTTTTTCATGATGTCGTTTCGCTATCATGTGGACATGTATGCAAAGTTGAGGATCTAGTTGCATGGGTCTGTTTTTCTTTCTTTTTTTGTTGTCTCTCCGTGTAGATCTCATTGGTGTCTGTACCACGATGACCCGAAGGCGAAGAATGGTCCAGGTCATGTACCATGCACAATGCGATGCCCAAGAGCTCTTGTGAATGTGAATACAGAATTGAATTCTGCTGGGAGTGGAAACGAATGAGATTACTAGCACTTTCATTCTAGCGCGTGTGTAAATCAGCAATGAATTATTCGTTGACTGGCAAGACGTTTTGCTATGAATTCTTCTACCGCTGCACAAGCAGTGTGGCAGGACAAGGCACTGCATGTTATTGGCAAACACGAGGCGCACAGGTACAACACTAGCGTGTGAGCTGATCCATTATCAATAAGACAAAAGGAGCATCATACATCGTGGGGAACTTGTTGAGTCCCTGACCCTGCCCCACCAAATTCCCTTTCTGCATTTGCACACTGTGGACGGGTATGCAGTCGACAGGCAAAGGTATGTGCTTGTTATTGGTGAGTATCTGTGATGACTGCCTGTAGACTTCCAGATGGCTCCCACATAATTGGAACAAGTGATAAGCTCATATACACAGTCGTCTTTGCAGAGGATGGCAAGCAGGTATTGAGCGGCGGTAAAGAGGGGATGCTTCGGCAATGGCGAGTAGATGACGGACACGAAGTTGGCGAACCAATTTGAGCAGAAGGATCAGACATAATGGCTGCTGCGCTATCGCCGGATCAAAAGTGGTTGGTGTGTGCACTCAGGCATCCAGAGGTGGGCGGTGGAAAGGCATGGGCCAGGGTATGGGATGTGCACACTGACGAAAAGGTCCTGGACATCTCTGGCCATACAACCACAGTATTCTCGGTCGACATTTCATCCGATTCAACAAAATTTGCGACAGGGGATGGTGACGGGGTCGTGTTTGTTTGGAGCATGACCACGGGCCAACAACTTGTCGGGCCGCTGCAGCACGACAGTCAGGTGGTGGCAGTGCGATTCTCTCTGAATGGTGACCGCATTGCCACTGCTACGGCTGATAACCCAGATGCAAAGTCAATCCAGATCTACAATAGCGACAATGGCCAGCAACTGTTGGAAATCCCATGCTCGACCAAAAACTTTCTATCGTCACCGCTTACCTGGTCGGATGACGGTTGTCAACTTTTTGCTGTCTCGCACGGTGAAGCCAGGTGCTTCGATACCGCGTCGGGAACCCTGCTCAGCAAATGGGCCATTCATAACAAACAATATCCTACCTGTATCGTCCTCGCTCGCAACCAAAGGTTCATTGTCATCTCCATGAACAATTCATTATCTTTTTGGGATAACTCTACGTACAAGCAAATTGGGGCAGTTATCTACCACAAAAGTGCAATTCGGTCCACTGCACCCTCCCCCAATGACGATTGCATTGTGACTGGAGAACAGAACGGGAAAGTCATCCTCCGAAGTCTTCATGACATCCTCCCAGTCTCGTACTTGATAGTAAATGTAAGTGATTAACTTGGGAGTATTGTCAGATCTGAGACGTCATGGTCTACTCCCTTTTTTCCCCCTCACATCATGAGTGTACTCAAATATCAACGCCTCTCTGGTTCTAACATCTCCGTTCTCCGTCACAGTGCCCCAGTTACCCTTCATGTATATCAGTGATGCAACATTCAAATTGTGGATGCAGGGCGACTTGGCTCATGTCGAAAAACTCTTTGCAGATGACATCATCCATTCCTCGAATCCTTTTCACCATGCACATGCACTCACTCACCGCGCTCTTGTGTGGACCCATTTGAAACGGTGTGACATGGCCATCGACGATGCCAAAAAGGTAGCTTTGACTCGATCTCACGCCCCATGTCGTGTTGACTATCGCACGCCAGTCTATTGAGGTTCAGCGATCCATTATTGGTTATATCGCACATGCAATTACCCACATCGGAAATGGAGAGTACGAGTCAGCCACGCATGTATTTGACCTCGTGTTCAGTGAGGGTATCCCAAGTGAAAATAATCTTCTTCTGTTGATCAAGGTATTCACCTGTCATTCTCATTAGTGCCTTGTGCCGATCTTTCGTTTCACTCAGGCTATCGTCTTGTTTGAATGCGGAAAGCACGAGAATGCCATTTTGCGTGTGGATGACTTGATCGATATGGTGAAGGACAAGTCGCCATATATCGCTGTCCAGGTAGGTGCACGGTAGGGTTGAGAATGCCAGCAAGGTTGACAAGGCATTGTACAGGCTCAAATGCTCCTCTCACTTGGGAGCATCTTGATGAGAAAGGGAGACAATGAACGGGCGATAGAATCATTTAAACGTGCACAAGAAGCTATCCCATTCAGACAGGGTCCTTCCCTGGTGGTCATCTCGCTTGTAAGCTGGTCTTTTTTGAGTTCTACCATCTCACCAACTGTATTTGAAAGCTATTTGGATGGGATTTTGATAGACTTGCCATCATGATTCAGTTACAGCTATCCAAAGCCATGTGTGCTGCGGGTCGTTCTGAAGGGGTTGAGTCACTTTCTACAATGGTCGAAATATTCGGTGAAGAAGTGTTGATGGAAGAGGCGACTGTAGATTGGGACCGGGGTATGCATTGTCAAGGCCCATCTAGATTGACATACATTGACGTTTTGATGTCAGATCTCGTTCAAAAGTGTCTCACAACATTCAAAAGCAATGGTGATGCCGCGGCAAGGTCCAAGAATCATCAGCGGGCTATCGTACAATACTCTACTGTGTTATCCCTGAATCCGTCGAACCCCATGGGTCTACTTGTCAAGCAATGCAATGCCCGAGCAGTTCTGGGGATGTGGGAGGATGCGTTAAAGGATGCAGATGAGGTTTGGTTTGACTCTCCTTAGTGTCTGACACTCCTGAACCTAACCGATGCAGGCAATCAAGGCAGACCCATTGAATTCGTGGGCATACGAGGGAAGACATGTGGCCCTGCATGCTTTGCAGCACTACGGTGAAGCAATGGATGCACTCACCCACATGCTTTCGCTCATCGAGGGGTCTCTTGATCAAGACATCCATCGTCAGTATATCCCTACCAGTGTTAAAATGACGTTGTGATTTATATTGCATAGAACTGAGTACAAAATATATTTCGCCCTCACAGTCGGAGAAGACCATCGACAGCGTCATCCAGGGGGTCTTCAAGATATGCCCACTTGTGCTCATTGACGTCAAGAGTGGTCGACTGTGCGATGGATCAGACCGAGTGCATACATTCAAGTCGGAATCACAGTTCAAGGCACTAATTTCCTCGATGACAAAGGAGTTGGACGACGAACGGATCCGGCGAGTCGTGGAAGAATACTTCCAATATGTGACGCTCTCGCATGTATGGGAAGGCAAGGAACCATCGTTCCAGGACGTCAATCTGGCCAACTCTGTCTGGGATCTTGATTCGTCACCCCTGCACGATAAGTTGTGCAAATTCTGTGAGGTGGTTTGTACGGAAGGATATCGGTGGGCATGGAGTGACACATGTTGCATCGACAAGACGACCAGCACGGTGTTGAACCAGTTGCTCAAAATGATGTACGCATGGTACAAATCTTCCACAGCCACATTTGTCCTTCTCTCGGATGTAGACTCTCTGTCAGCCCTTGGCAATCTCCCCAAAAGTATCTGGATGACGAGAGCTTGGACCGTACAATAGCTTCTCGCAGCAAAGGTGATCCGATTCTATACTCGGGATTGGCAGCCATACCTCGGTGACACGCATGTCAACCACAAGGAGTCCCCAGAGATCATGCAGGAGCTCGCGGATGCCATTGGCGTCGCTCGTGAAACCATCATCGCTTTCAACCCTGATAATCTCAGTGTCGGAGCAAACCTGCGAATGGCTTCTGGGTGCAACACGATGGTGGAAGAGGACATTGCATACTCTTTAATTGGAATTTTCAAGAGTGATATTTGGCTGGACTACGGAGAGCGAGATGCTGCGCTGGGTCACCTGCTGGAGAAGACCGTGGCTCGTTCGGGGGAAGCGACAGTGCTCGCCTGGACTGGCAAGTCGTCGCCATACAACAGCTGCCTTCCCGCTACCCTTGCGGTTTATAGTCAATCACTGTCTGCTTCGCCTGCTATCGAGGATACTGAAATGGACGTACACGTTGTGGCATTAAGAAGTTCATTATTACAGATGGATGCTGTATCAATACTCGACAAGGTCACCCGTTTACCACCAGCCCGCTTCACCACCTGTCGACTACACCTGCCATGCATCATCTTTACAGCCAAAAGACTCGGTGTACAAGACTTTGGGAGTGGTCTAGAGAACCGCTATCGTGCTCGGGTATCAGGAATTGGCAATGTGGAGTTTCAAACACATGACAGGCTCTCGTTGAGTGAGCCACAAAAGCTTATTTTCGTACATTCATGGATCCACTCTCTGCTCGATCACCTTCATGGATTCACATGGGGAAATGCAGCAGACGATGATGAGTATGGGTCTGATTCTGAGTCTGAGGCAGGATCTGCACCCACGTCACCCTTGCATGCTCTACCAGCCGCTGGCATGGATGACTACACTCGAGCATTGCGGTTGATTGTTTGTCTGCAGCAGCCGTTCCATGCGCTGTTACTGCAGCAACAGCCCAATGGAGAGTTCAAACGGATCACTGCTGAGCACGAGATTATCATGCCAGGAATCGATCGCCGGATCAACTTTACTAGGGATATCTGTATGGAAGTCGTGGAGATATTGTGATGTGGGTGTGAGTTTTTATCGATGTGTTTCTCTCCTTGTACGTCATCATCGTCACATTGCTGTCTCGTTGTCTGCTTTGGCTGTCGTGTCATTTTCTCCCCAATCATGTAGTTATCTGCTTTGTGTCATTCCACTACCTTGCATTGTGCTGCTATTTGGTACACTGGGTATTATACTGTCCACGAGTTGATGACAATTGTATTCATTACGATGTACAAGAATGCGAACTATATAACAATCCATGGAACGGCGATGTATGGACATTCCCTTTCTCACATGTCGGTGGACCTGGTGTGAAATAGTCAGGGGCGACCTAGTCGTCACCCTCCATTATAGTGTAATCAGGGAGTCCTGCCTTTTTGAACTACCACAGGGTGGTGCCACTGTGGGCAGGAACTGTCATTGTACGGGTGCCATTGACGTGTTGCTGTTGGCTTAAATTTGCTTTCATTTGAAGTTCCAGTGCGTGCGGTGCAGTCATCGTGGCAGCGCTCAAACAGGTACTAGCTGCTTGATGGGCAGTGTCGGCATAGATGTAGAGCAGTGCTGACTGTTGAAGCGCACGATGGTCAAGTAAATATTCTCCAGGGGCTGAACCAGAGAGCATGTCTCACAAGGTCATCAGAAGCACAACAGGGGCGGTGGCATTACAGTTGTCAGTTAGATGGTTGTGAGCAGACAAGATCATTGAAATGACTTGTGGCTCTGAGTGCGACTCGGACCATCGTGTCGCTCTTGTTGCGACAAACCTTAGAATATACCTCGATGTGCTCCAGGAGCTGTGGAATGTGTCAGAAATATATAGTGGTCATTTCGCACAAAATTGAATCTGCAGTGCATGCTATTTTACTTTGGTACATTGTTCGTTGCTGCCTGTTTCTGAGGCGGTTGACCATTTTTGCGTGGTCGGCCAACTGATAGTGGGTTTGGGTGGTCTGAATGCAGTACGGCGTGGGAGACTCTTGCCAAACTCAGTAAATTACTTACTGAGGATGTTGCGGCAAAGTGAGGCATGATTCTAGCCGCAACGTGAGATCTTCGGACAGGCAGGCGAAGTGCCTCCCACGCTTCTCTCTTTCGCACCTCGCACCAGCTCCGTCCACTGCCTCAGCTCCCCACGATCTTCATCGCACTCCCTCACAACTCACGTGCCTTCGCAACATCACCCTTTTCTTCCCTCAATCCTTAAGTCTGACCAACTCTCTTCCCGCCATCCATGGACCTGCTTATCAACCCCATGCCCGACTTCGAAGCCGAAGCCTCTTGACCCTTACAAGAGGCACTCATGGACGCTTTCGTGTGGGACGAGGCACGGGCTGTGCAGCACTTAGAGGCCACTTGGAGACGAGCGCACCCAGAGCGAGAACAATCCCTCAGTCCTCACGAGCCCCCACAAAGAGAACAATCTCTGGAGCCAGAACGGCCACTGCAGCCGGAGCCAGAGAGAGAACCACTGGCCTTGGCCAACCAGGCGCAGGACAAGAAGAAGAACACCATTGGAGACTTTGAGCTAGATGAACCGCCCCCAAGTGTCATCGTCGTGATGCCTTCGCCTTATGCATTACAGAAGATACGTGCATTTGAATATGTAGAACTATGGTATTTCACTTGGGAAGGATGTTTTGAGGCCTCCAAATATGCGCGCTTGCAAGCTGAAGATGCGTACGGCTTGCTATCCAACGAAGAGTTCCTTACCCTCCGCCCAGTCGCCTCTGTAAAGGCGTCCAGGAACACCAAGGCAGATCACGATTTGACCTTCAACGAGATCTTACAAGCTCACACGTCGTACCTGCAGCACATTAAGGAAGCAGACTGGCCTGAGAAGCACATTAAAGTGCTTTTCCAATTCTTCTGGAACCTCGAATGTCACCCATATCGAACTGCCATGCGCCACGGTGAACGCATCCTGGCCACGTATGCAGCCACGATCAGGCGGCACTGGCACGACAAACTGAAACTGGGGAAAGCTTTCAACATCGCACTCATCAACGACAATCTGATGCAGCATGGCGTAGTGGAAGTAAATGATGCCATGATAGGCAAGGTCAGTACAATCTCGCACCGCACATGACAAGCACTAACAAATCACCTATACTCCCTTCATCCAATCCCCATCATGCGTCGTGCTGCCACTGCCACACTGCTCTTATGGTTGCCTTTTACCGCGATCAACTTACAGGCCGAGAACCTCATGGTCGCGCAGGCTTCCCCTACAGCAGTCAACCAACGTTCCCACCACTCGTACTCCTCTCGCGTGGACACAGTACGTGAGCGGCACAGAAACTCCCGCTCCCTATCCCCCCACAGCAGCGCTTTCACAGCTCTAATGGATCAGGTGGAGATTCGTACGGCTTGCACTCAGACATGCAGGCCCTCCAGAAATGACTGCCGCGAGACACCATAAAGGGAAAGTTGGCCTGCTCCAAATGCCTCGGACGCCACCCTCACGACGTCAACAAGTGCGCTCTTTCTACCCTATGGGACAGTTCCCCAGCCTATGCTAGATGCACACCAGAGGCACGTCTCATTGACCCCGAGGGAAACATCCTATGTCATGACTGGCAAAAACTGCAAGGTTGCTCTCGGCCCCACAACAATGCAAAGCACGCATGTTCTGGTTGCAGAAACACCTCCCATGGTGCTCAGCATTGCCCTAAGGCGCAGCCGCGTGACCACTCAAACCCCATATAAGCCAACAGCTTGGAAAGATTTCCTTGCACGAGCGGGCTTGCTAGCCAGATACCCAGACGTCGTTGAGGGCCTCTCACACGGCTTCCGCGCTCACATTCCCCCCTTATCACAAACCTTCAACCCGCCTAATCACCCTTCCATAATACAACATCATACCATATTCCGAGACATTGTACATAAAGAAATCACCAAGCAACAGTACATAGGACCTCTAATGGCGCAAGAAGTACAGCAGGTAGTGGGACATTTCCAAACATCCTCTCTTTCCTTAATTCCCAAAGCAGGGAGGCCAGGCAAATATCGCCTGATCCAGGATCTATCGCATCCACGTGGGTCATCCCCCATCAAATCTATAAACTCCCTCACATCCTCAAATGACTTCACGGCTCCTTACAGCACCTTTCCCATAGTAGCATCAATCATAGCCTCCCTTCCTCCAGGATCACAAGGGGCGGTTAGAGACATAGCGGAAGCTTACCGTACAATTCCTGTACACCCCTCACAGTGGCATGGCTTAGTCGTATGCCTGTCAGAATCACATTTTGCCATCGATACAGCGTTATGCTTTGGCTTTGCACCTTCAGCTGGCATATATGGAAATCTTGCTAGTGCAGGGACAGACATCATGCGCTTCACAGGCATTGGCCCTATCTTACGTTGGGTTGACGACCACCTGTTCATCTGTTTACCCCGCAAACACCTGGCACACTATAATGAAACCCATCAGGCAGCTGCACACTATAATGAAACCCGTCAGGCAGCTGCACAGCGCATTGCAACTCAGGGCAGCCCCACTGTGCAAAATGGTCGCTTCTACTTTAAAGGCAGCACTCTTCCGGATGGCTCAACAGAAGAGTTTGACGAAGACTGCACGTTCCCTCTACGCGATCTCATGATCGGTAGAAATGCCAGTACCAAAGACTGCACCTTCGCCTATAACCTCACGGACATCGACCAAATCTCCCACATCCTTGGCATTCCATGGAAACCATCCAAGGACATCCCATTCTCAACCTCACCAACCTTTATCGGACTCACATGGGATCTCGAACAGTGCACGGTTGCACTTGTGGAGTCAAAGAGGCTGAAATACCTTGAAGCCCTAAGGAATTGGTCGGCCAAACACGCACACACCCTCCACGAGGCACAGAAATCGCTTGGCAAGCTCATGCATGCTTCGCATATCTTCCCCAAAGGCTGCCCATATCTAGCCAACCTCGAGGCCATGTTACCAACTTTTGGTGACAAACCCTTCGTACTGCACACACCACCAAAAGGCACGCCAGACGACATAAATTGGTGGATTTCTCGCCTTGCAACCCAAGCACCCCCCAACCCCATTCCTGTCCCCCAAATCCCACTCGACATCTGTGCATTTTCTGATGCAAGCTCTTCCATCGGAGTGGGCATTTATGTGTGCAGGCGGTGGCAAGCCTGGCTCCTCCGCCCTGGTTGGAACACAGATGGGCGTGACATTGGCTGGGTGGAAGCAGTCAGCTTTGAATTGCTTATCTGCACCATACTCGGCAGTGTTCAACCCAGATCCACAATTCTTGTTTACGGAGACAACCAGGGTGGCACCGTGATCACAGCAGGAACCACCACATCAACCGCATCTTCAAACGCCTACTTCCCGAGGTCCTATGCGCAGATTGCCATGTTGTCACTAAGTACATCCCGAGTGGAATCAACCCAGCCGACTCTCTTTCGCGCGGCAATTACCCCTCCCCCGACCTTCTCTTACCCCCAATCGACATCCCTGGTGAACTCGCCCCCTTCCTCACTGAACCCACACTTTGCTCCTCCCCAGCAGGGACAAACCCCCCCAGCTCCAAATGCTCCTAACCCTTCCCGCCCCACTCTACTCAGGCAAGCACTACTCACGCACTCCAAGTCGGGTGCGCAAGCTTCGTCATCACCTCCCTCGCACATTTTGTCATCATGAAACCCAACAATGGAACCATCCACACTTCGCCCCCATTGCTCAGCAAAGGAACGTCTGACCATGTGGCGCCCAGTGCACCCGCGAGCCCTGCGGCACCCGCTCCAGCCTGAGGACACACAGCAGCTCCTCAACGTGATCCCACATGCCTGGGCGGATTCAACCAAGAAAACGTACGGATCCAGCCTCTTAGCCTTTCACATCTTTTGCGATTACAAAGCGATCCCTGAAGAAGAACGAGCCCCAGTCATAATGGACGTCATGTCAGCTTTCATCGCACACCTAGTGGGAGCATACGCCCCATCCACTGTCGTCAACTACGTCAGTGCAATTCATGCCTAGCATGCCATCCACGGTCTTACTTGGAGCATAAATCAGGAAGAGGCCGAACTCTTATACAAAGCCGCGCGCGCAATAGCTCCACCCACTTCCAAACGTCCCATGCAGGAACCGTACACCCTAGAAACCATAGCTGCCATCCGTGAACACCTGGACCTCAATTCCCCTCTTCACGCAGCTGTATTCGCCTGTCTCACCACCACCTTCTTTGCTGCCGCCCGAACCAGCGAATTTACCATTCCCAACCAGAAGGCTTTCGACTCAGTGCGGCATATCACACGAGCCAGGATATCAGTCCAGCAAAACCAGGAAGGTCTAAAAATGACATGCTTTCGCCTTCCATGGACAAAGAAATCCCCAGTAGGAGAGGAAGTAAACTGGGCCAAGCAGGATGGCCCGCACGACCCAGAAGAAGCGCTGACCAACCACTTCTGCATTAATGACCCTCCCGCATCCACTGCACCTCTTTTTGCGTATCAAGCAAAATCCGGGCATGTCCCTCTCACCCATTCCAAGTTCCTAAAAACACTCAATGCTGCAATCTTAGCAGCTGGCCTTCCCCCGCTCGCAGGGCATGGCATCCGAATTGGTGCTACACTGGAATATTTACTCCACAAGATACCTTTCGAAGTAGTCAAAGTAAAGGGCAGATGGGCCGGGGATTCATTTCTCATTTACCTTCGTAAGCATGCACAAATCCTAGCGCCGTACATGCAAGCACAGCCAGCGGTACACACAACCTTTCTACAACACACCATTCCTCCAATCCGACGATGAGGATAATCACCATCAGCGCCTCAGCCCTCCTTCCTCTTGGGTAAGCATCACTCGCCGCATGCGTCGTCCCGTGACACTGACTCATGGGGATCACAGCTCCCTTGCTTACACCAGATGCTTGCCGGGTCGAAGCGCTTCACGCTTGCCCATCCTCTCTCATTACACGTCCATAGCATACATGTATCTACTCATCTCCACATGTATATACCACCTTTCCTCTCACTCTGCAGCAGCTAAGCTCAAGTCCAAAGATCGACGACTTCGTCTTGCTGTGCTCATTGAAAACCCTGGTGGGAGGAAGAAGACAATTTGCGGCACCCCCGATTACATCACCCCGGACTCGGAAGCACTGTTTGATACAGTAAATGGATAGCTTTGAAGTCGACACTTGGTCACTATCAGATTTATTCTCTACACCCTTCTAATCGGACGTCCGCCTTTTCAAACAAGGACATCAAGGACATTTACACATGGGTACACCATTGCCTTGCGAATTCGTGACAATGTCCAGAGAAACAGATCTCTGCCGATGCACGCGAATGCATTACGTCCATTCTAACATCCGAACCAATGGCCTACACTGTTCGAAATCATTGCGTCACCCTTTATCGACTATGACATCGCATCGTCCTTTGTTCCCCTCTCCGCACACGATGCATCTTATATCACTCGTCCCATGTCAATGATCAAGTCGCTAACATTGCCATACTGAGCATGCCATCTGCAAACTGTCAACCTGACAGGGCAACCAACCTGGTCACATCGAGCATCACCCAGCAGGAGAAGGAGCTCCAGAAGGCCATGCAATCTGGCAGTCCGATCTCTGTGCTGCTCAGCCCGGCGAGACAACCCCTGATCATGCCGACAACCAGTACTACAAGAGAATCACCACTTTTCCGCAAACTTCAAATCGCAAAGGAGACCAAATCGTCCCCTCTCCACACAATGCGTTCTACACACGCGCTGGGGGATATCGAGGATGAGGAGCAGGATGCGCCATGTGGGACGCAAGAAAAGAACTTTGATCTGAAAAGACAAAAGGAGCTCGAGTCACAGAAGATGTGGATCGTAGCTCAGACAGTGCCTGTTACTGGGCATGGTGGAAGAATTACTCAGTTCTCGGAGTTCCTGGAGGATCTCAAGAAGAAAGTATATCTATTGAAACACTTTGAGCGGTACATCATGGACTGATTGTATGGCAATTATGAATACATGTTTGAAGATGTCGACCGGACGAGGGGGATGGACTTTGTGCAAAAGTATCTACGCATGAAGCACGTTATCATATTCAAGATGAGTCATGACGTTCTCCAGGTAGCTCTTTGTTTTATTTCCCTGTTATGTCCCATGTCATCTCACCATGTGCTAGTTCAACTTTTACGACCACTCAAGAGTGATATTGTCTTCGTACGGTCTAGTCGTGATGCATATCGACAAGAGTTACAAGTTGACGCGATACACGCTGAGTGAGGTGATGGTGCAGGCTGTGCAAGGCGGTGGCGATGGATGCGGCGTGGGCCAAGTTTTGACAGCAGTTGGTGGACAAGCTCAAGTATTGCAAGGAGGTGCTGACGCCAAGCATATGGAATGAGAGTGCGAGAATGGAGGCTGAGGTGAGTGGGAAGGCATCCAAGGCATCGTTGAGGTAGGGCGTTGGGAGCTTTGTTGTTGGTACGCTGTAAAACACTAGTCCCGTCTGTGCTGCAATAGCAAGAGGAATACTAGGAAAATAAGAAAGAAGGGTACGAATAGGTTTGTCCCAGGGACCCTAAAGAAGTTGGTGGGGACGAAGGACCTGACTACACAATCCGGAAAGGAATCCGGAAAGATAGGGGCTAAACCCGGACGAACCCGATCTGGAAGAATGATGAGAAAAAGATCCAGAAAGTGAAGTAGAGATAGAAGGAATAGAAATATACATTCGATGATGGAATCCAAAAACCCGGAGTAGATTTGATGAGATGGTGACGAGATAAGAGAGATCCGGTCAAGGACGAGGACCGGATATGAGCGGAAAAGTGACGAGGTTTGCAAAGACACGGCTTTGCAGCAAGGAAATGGGTGATCAGTGCACATGGGTGAAAGATGTATTATCCATCACACTACAGGGGTTTTATAGTCAAGGAAACACCCAAGACTCTTCCTAATAAGGGAAATATCAATCGGTAACCAAGTACGTCAAAGAAAAAGAAAAAGAACATCGTCCCTTCACGGGTAAACAGAAACCATGCGGAACACTACAAAGGGGTCTAG
>JBBPRB010000294.1:0-18916 GCA_038092815.1 Hortiboletus rubellus
TCCAGTCTACTACAGTCCACCATGTCTATTTTTGCAGGACCGGAGGGCGATGGCGTTTCTGCGATGCAAGCCTCCATTGCCTCCTCTTCTGGATTGTCCTCCCCATCTCGCGTGATTGTTTAGTTTTTGAGTCGGGGACTCCGCACCGCTACGATTGGATTTCCTAAGCTAACAAACGCTGTCCCGATCATATGGCCGTAATTCCTCTCCCCTGCATATACTTCTTCAGGTCCCTCATCAACTCCAGTTGCTCTTCGACGGTCAGCCCGCTGACTATCATCTGTAGGATGGATCCTACGGTGACGTGATGTTCCCGAATCAGGCTGCTGTAGTACACGTAGGTGAATACTCCCATTAGGAACCTGGCAAATTTAAGTTTTGCGGTGCACGGTCTTTGACATTTGACGTACTGGCAATCCATACGATCCGTCATACCACCGTGTCCGGGGATACTGTGGCCGAAGTCTTTAATGTCGAATGCGCGTTTGAAACCAGAAGCGAAGAAACCACCAAAAGGTGCAACCAACGAAGCAAAGATAGCAAAGACAAGCAGATGAAGTTGATACGGGAAATAGGGAATGACTGTCACCGGACGACCGAGCTACAAACGGCACGGTTAGCCCAAGCACAGATGATTCCACATTGGGAACAATACGCACGAGTTGTGACAAAAAGACTCTCAATGGTGCCCAGATTTCCCATTCTTTGGCGATAAAGACAGGGTTGGGAATACATTGGACGTTGCTCCACACACTAACACCTAGGTCGTGGACAGGACAGATCATATAGTTGAACCGCATGAAGTAAGTTCCCCAGACAACGCTAAAGATGAGTGTGCTCCAGAATGCACCGACGAATCCTTCAACGGTTTTTTTAGGAGAGAGCTTGATCAACGGGGTACGACCGAGGGTGATACCCCAGATGTAGGCAAACACATCGTTGCAAATGACCAGCGAGGCAGGGACAAAGAACCAGATCAGTCCCTCAAGGATATTATTGATGATGAAGTGGCTGCAAAGCGTTTCAGACCCAGATCTTGTTCAGGGGCAACATTCCTACCTGGACACCACGATCAAGAGCAAACTCATATGAACCCAGCAAAAGAGGCCAAACTGCTGCTTCAGATAACCCCGCTTAAGCGATAACACAAAGCCCATGAACCCGATGGTGTATAGAGTGAAGCTGATCATACGATGGTTCGTTGCAAACGGAAGTAGCTGTCCATCAGTGAACACTACGTGCTTCAGGATGATATGAACACAACGTCACGGCAGATTAGAGTGCGACTCACCTTGAAGTAATATATAATACTTTCACCATATAGAAAGTAGTTGGTCACGGCGAAGAAGTACCAATTGAGAGTCTTGCTCCAAGGATCCTTGTGCTCCTTGACTGCAAATTCCGCAGTTTCGGGGGAGACATCCTTCAACGAAAAGAGAGCTGTAACCTCTCGGTAAACCAACGTTTGGCATAGCATAACAAGGATGATCAGGTAAGCGTGCCCCATGAGCAGAAGACCTATCCTAATGTCAGCGTTCCGGCTTGTCAATAAAGCGTGGCCAGCCCTACCCATGAGTCCTCCAATCATGATGAACGTCCATAATGTCCTCGTAACCAGATTTTGGCGTTTCTTTGTGCGTTCAGCTTCTTGAATATCTTGTTTAATCTTCACGGCACGCTCGACATCCGTCTGGTCCCGCGGTTCCGCTATAGGTTTTGGATTCACCTCAGCCAATGCGGAACTTGGGGCTATGGGCAGGCCGTCAACGAGATAGAAATACCACGAAACAAGGCGGACATACTGTCGGACTTTATGGCAGCTGAAACATTGCTAGGTTCAGGATGAAGTCGTGGGGGTTCTGGGGTAGGGAGAACATCCTCTCTGTCGGTCTCAACGCTAGATTCAGGCGGCGCATGCTCTGCTTCCGATGAAAGGACCTCCCCATCAGCGACAACGGCGGAACGTGCGATGGACTGTTCCAACGAAGGGGTGGCTCGTGGCGAGTTCTCTGCTGTTGAAGCCTTGGCCGCGGCTCTGGCTTGCTTGCGCCTCTCTGTACGCGCCTGCTTTTGCTGCTTTTTGAGCTGTGATTTCGACAATTTGGGTGGTTCGGTGCTGTTCGTGCGCGATGGGTGCATAGGTATTTGGGTACGAAGGGAAGGACCTACGTGTCTGACGACGGCTGGGCATGTTCTTGAACAAACTCCTCTTCAGACTCCTCCGGGTCCTCGACAGGAAGGGCGGCAAAGACGGACTTGGTCATAAATTGACCAGAAGGTATCGTCGCGGCTGACTTGCTCATGATGAGCGTGTTGGTCGTGGCGAAAGCGTGAAAGTGGCCTGGCTGCAGAGTGGTGACCTTCTATTATGAAAGCCGGCGTCTTAAGCGTGAAAACTCGACCAAACACAGGTAAGGAGTTACACGACCAAGAAAAGTAGAAGGTTAAAAGCAGGTGAGATGAGGATAGATTTGCTCTGAGCCCTGGTTTAAAAAGGATCTGGGAAATGTTGGCGCGGTCCAGCTTCAATGAACCGCAGGGTGATGCTTAGGCTCGGCCGAAACACCCGTGCCAAGGTTCCTCACAGGTGGGCGCTTTCCGGTCTCAATGACATAGTGAGGTCAGTTTTGGGGCTCCCCAGCCGATATGATCGACCTATCCTCGCCAGCACCACCGGAGCTGTCTTGCACAGAAGACAATCCAACAACCCAAGGAGTCTTGCCACGAAGGCGAGCAGTGTTCGTGCCAGCACTTGTCCACGCATGTGGACATACCAAGTGCATGAGACATCCTGGACAGCACACAGAAGAGCTGATGTGAAAAAACAGCAGATAATCTAGATCGTATTTCCACCCGGCCGATCCTCATATCACACCTGTATTACTAAGCTTCCGTAGAGAGTTTGTATGTATGCCATATGCTCTGACCTGGTAATCGGCCGAATCGACATGAGGCCAGGGCGGCCAATTAACGTTGGGATTCGTGTGGTGCAAACGGGGGGTGACGAATTACCTGTGAGGACAAGCATCCTCATAATCGGACATATGTATCATGTGGCTGTAGCAGACCAGCTCTAGACAAGTACAAGAATCAATCGCATCATCCCCCCATTCAATTTCACTGCTCCCTCACGCTTGTATCCCTTTGACAATTAAGTTAAAAAAGAACCAATGAGCCACCCACCCTTCCTGCCGTGTACATCGAGGGATTGTTTCTCTAGGGGGTACGAAAACATTCTAAGTACGTGGCTAGGAATACATACTTGTATTAGGCTGCAACAGTTTCTGTCGGTATCTGTCAAGTCCCTTCGGCTCGCGGTCAACGGTATCATAAATAATGATATAGATGGGTGTCGACTCAGAATTTCCAGTCTTCCTCTGCTTTCATCGCCCATGGGACTTGGGTAAAATTGTTAGCCAACGAACACGGACGCCAAGAAGTTGTCGCCCACATTTGTTGAGTAGCGTCTTGGAGAATATCTTCTCAATGGGGACGTCGTGCTTTTTGCACCACGCGGCAGTAATCCTGGTAAGATGTCAGCAATCTCTCAACGGACAACATGGCACCAATCACCGAGGGTCCAGATAGTTAATCTTACTGTGGTAATTCGGATGGTGAATCAGCAAACGATTCACAAGTACAGAAGTATAAAATACAACGAACCTCGTGCCCAATGCAACTTCCTTCCCGGCCTCGCGATCATCCATTTGCAACTTGAAGGTCTTGATCCTCTCGTCTAGCTTCTGGATCGCCTCCTCGATCTTCTCCACGGGACGCTCTCTCTTCAAAACTGCCTTACCAGTCCCGCGTTCTTTAGCAAGCCTCTTGTAATCCGCCTCAATGGCGGCAATTCGGTCTTTTAAGACAGAATCATCCAGGGGTTGGCTACCCTCCTCGACGAGTTTCTCGTTGTCTTTGGCAAATTTCTTCTCTGCTTTCTCAACATCTTTCTTTTTCAACGAATCCTCATGTTCCGCAACCCATTCATCGTCTAGGTCCGACTCGTCATCAGCATAAAGCTTGGTTTTCCGGTATTTGGGGTCGAAATTGAAGAGGACATGACGAAGCTTCATTCGATCGTACTTGAAAGCGCGGAGCTGGATGGCAGCTAAGTATGTTGGGTGGCAACCTCCATGGCAAAATACGTACTCGGTCACGCATCTTGCCCATGGACTGTTCATGAGTCTTTGGCGCACTCCTTTGATGGTTACAAAGTATGGCGACCATGCGATTGGCATGGTTGTACGCATTCAGCTTCTCTTGCACCGTAGCATTCTTCGGCGTGCCCTCGTCCAACTGCTCCTGGAAAGTTATTGATGCATTATAAGTACGAAACACCTTGGCGGTCAGGCCCTTCATGTATGATGCAAGGTGTCTGTTGAGAAGAGACGTCTAAGGTTGTCAGAGTTAGTTTTGTGCCAACGGATTCAAGTGCAAAATTACGTTGACGCGATCGAATACGTTGTCACTTTCTTCCTTATTATCCTTGAACAAGCGAATGTTTTTGAACACTTGAGCCTCAACGGCGACACGGTTGTAGTACCGGATGGAGTCTTTACCGAGAAAATCAAAGACGATGAAATTGGGTGCCTCCAGCGTGACATGTTCGCAGCGCAGCGAGCAACAGCCCACCGTATCTGCTTCATCTTCCCCTTTCTCGTTACCCGCACGAAGAGCAAGTCGATCTATGAAATACATGGCAGTCGCCCGCTGTCTGTCAGCCATGACCTTGCTCTTCAAATCGGCTTGATAATCTGTGCGGATTCTCGCGACGTGATCCTAACGGGAAATAAGCGCATCGCATTGGGAATGACGTGGATCTATACCTTGAGTTCGCGGGCCTTCTCAAACTTCGACATGTCGCTCTGGCCTTTCAGCGAGCTACCCGCGGCCAAAAACACGTACTTGTAGTTGCCGTTGACATTTTCGACCCAATTGGCAAGCCAGGTCACGGTTTTATCATGCACTACGCCTTTCCAGTTCCCAGGCATATTTGGGATGGGAATAGGAACACTCTCGCCGATGTTAACGGTGATATCCTCGGGGCGAACGCGGAACTATCCCATACATCAGTGGTTCGCCCTCTCCGGTAAGCCTAGGGTCAATTAATGTTCTTACTTTCAAGGCACCTTTCTTGGGGTGATCACCACGACCGCGGAACAGTCCTGGAGGTTCTACACGGAAGTTTCCAACCTTTTCCTTACGGCCATCAAGGAGACACGTCATATATTTCTCCTCCATCGCGTCCTTCTGCTTCTTGAGTTCCTTCTTCTCAGCGGTACTCAGCGCTTTCTTCTTGGCCTTCTCTGCTTCAAAATATTCAAACATAGGCCGGAAATCGCATTGGTCAAACTCAGTTATTTTAATCTTGTTGCGCTATCCAAGAGTCACCACTCGGGTTGCCGCAAGCAATCAGGAAAAGCTTACGGGAGGGTGATCTTTCAGAACCCCGAGCCAATCCTCGAAGAAATTCTTGTTGAATGTCTTGTCTTGAGCATGATCTGTCTCTAACATGGCTGCGTAAAATCCGGCAACTTCCTCGGACTCTGGCGGGAGGTCAACCTCCTTGCCTGAGTTAAATCGTCAGCATTATCTGGAAAAACGTGAGATACAACCGGATTAAAGACCTTTGTACTTCATCTTCACATCTGAGGGAAGCGATTCGTAAGGAGGCGGAAATATAACACCGTTGTGTTCGAGAGTCTGCCACTTGTCTTCACCATCTCCGTTGGCTTGTTCCTCCCACCATCGGTAGACATCCTCAGCATCCTCTTCCTCCTTCTTACCCTTCTTGTCCGCCTGAGGAGTTTTGGAAGAAGAATCTTCTTCTTTGGCCTTTTTGTTTTGGGCTCTCTTTCGCTTCGGCTTGACATCCTTCATTTCCACGTCGCTTTCGGGCTTCACCTCTGCCTTGCTTGACGAACGCTTCTTCGTCAAAGGCTCGTCATCCGAAGCGGAGGACTCCATAGCCTCCTCCTCCTTCTTGACTTTCTTCCTCGGCGGGGCTTTAGCCTTGCCATTCAAAGCGCGTTTTCGCTTGACGGTGACCAAGGCAGCACCGCTATCGCTTTCTACCTTGCCATTGGAAGCGTTAGCGATGGTAGTATGTGATTCGTGAGGTACGGCAGTAGATTTGGTTTTCTTTGCTGGGGAGGAAGCAAGTGGGATATCATCATCATCCTCACTGTCAGAGTCTTGGGCTGCAGCACGTTTTCGCGGTCGAGACTTGCCGGGCGCCTGAATACCATTGGCCTGGGACTGGAGGATGATTATAGGGGGGCCGTAGAATATAGTGTGTTGGGGGGACACGTACTAAAGGAAGGTCGTCTTCACTCATTGGAGAGTCGTCTACACCAGCGTTGAAGTGACCGTTGCCATTGACTGCGACGTGGCCGTTTCCATTAGCGCCAGCAAGGATGGTAAGCGGTGGATCTTCGTCTGAGGACATGGGAGTGTCAAAAAAACACAGAAAATGGACCAGAAGGAGTGAGGTTGGGTCAAGACGGGCAGCAGGGGCGGAGAAACGCGGAAAGAGACAAGTGAAGGAAGGGACCCTTCTGCCGAGCTGTGAATGTTGAAATGACAAGTCCAGATAAGCCTGCCCTAGTCGATCACGCACGTGACTTTGAAACCGCGGGCGTGGACGGAGTGACGAAGCAGCGACTCGCCACTCCGTTTCGGGTCAGTACGAGGTCAGTGCAACGTCTTAAAGGGAGCGTTCGGCGTCGTGCTCAGCAGCGTGTCCGATAGCATGGCCAACCCGCCACTTTTCCGTGATCCTTGGGCCAAGAGAGAAGCATGGCGGAAACACCCCGTGTTCTCCAATCGTGCCATGTTCTCCAGCTTGTTTCCTGGTTTTGGAATAGCCGCAGTCGCATTTACCGCCTATGTCGCCTTTGACAACTTCTATGGCAAAATACAAAATGGCAGCCATTGATCTGGTGTGTCCAGATCAGCCCACGCCTGCAAACCACTCATATGACACTGTTCTAACAGGGCCCGTGTTTGTGGCAGGATGTGCATCCTGTGCACGCCTCAGAACCGGTGTCCGATATTCTAGACCTGTATCATATGCCTGACCAATTCACATCACACGCCGTCAGTGTCCCGCAGCGCTTCCTTCATCGTGCTGTGCCTCGTGTAGAAAACCAGGTAGTGGTGACGTTGGCGTTGGTATTGCTTTAGCTCTAAGATGATCTTTTTACTTCTACAAGTAAGAGTGGATTTTACTCCAGAGGAGGCATCTTCCGCACAACTTTTCCCTCGTTTTTTGCATGCACCTTGAGTTTCTCCAAGATGGGAGAGTCAGACCATCGCTCAGGCGGTGTGCGATTGTCCGTCGACCAATAGTATATGTCCCAGTCGGGCTCATCGAGCAACTGCAAGTCAGGAGGCAATAAACGTTTGTCAAGTGTACAAGGACAGCTGGGAGAGAGAATGTACCTTGTCGTATTCAGATAACTCAGCACGGGTCATGGCGGGGAGGTGGTCTCGAGCAAAGGTGCTCAGCAGAAGGTCGCTCTCGAGCGTGCCGCGCTTGCGTGACTGATAGAGAAGGCGTGCACGTGTTGTCTCAAGTGGTTCATTTGGGCGGGGAAGAGGCTCAGGAGCGGGGATGTCAGCCGGTGTGGTTGTGCTAGAAAGGTGCTGGGGTGTGTGGGGAAGCGGCCATGGGTCGGGCGAGGCGTTCGGCGCAGAGACAAAGAGCGTGCGTGAACGGCGGCCGGAATGCCTTGTAGCGATACGAGCGACTTGGACTATCATGGCTGTCAAATTCTATTGCTTAATTTCCCACTCCCTGACACAAAATCCATGTTCCGAGACCATACATACATACATTTATGTATACGAGCCACCAGTGAAAAACCAGCAACGTTCAGCGTGTCGACTTGAAGAATGGGCATGACCCATTCAACCTCTAAGGTACCGCCTGTATACTTCATTGTGCGTTTCCTCTACGTAATGGTATCCCAGCTTGTCCAAGAATTGCTGGAACAGATCATAGTCTTGACGAGGTACCTGAATCCCCGTCAACACCTTGCCAAGGTCTAGGATGCAAGCTAAGTATAGACGTTGACTTTGATGTGAACGACTGACCTGCGCCATGGTTGCGATAATGAAACAAGGAAATATTCCATCCTTGATGAAGGCCTTCCAAGAATTTGCGCAGAGCCCCAGGCCGCTCAGGGAATTCTGGAGGTCAGATCGCGTTTGAGCAGGCAAAGGACGTAAGATTTGAACCCACCAAATCTAAATAAACGTTCGTCAGGCACAACACGGCATCCCCCCACCATATATCTTGTATGGCTCTTCGCCATCTCGTTGTCACTGATGTCAAATCCCTTGAATCCTTTTTGTTGAAGAGCATCCAGCACTGCTGACACTTCCTTTGTCCGTGACGAGGACTCGAGCTTGAATGAGAGGAAGATATGTGCGAGATCTGGTGAGTTATACCGATAGGCGAATTCCGTGACGGATCGGGGGTATATGATTGAGTGGAGTGCAAAGAAACTATGCTCAAAGTCATGAGGGAGTGACGACAGGGCGATGATAAGGATGTACCTGCCAGGTTTCTCAGGAACTTCGACACTCAACAAAGCTTCTCGACCTTCACCGAGTTCTGCACGCTCGGCGACAAATCGCAAACGGTCAAAGTTCATGTTCGCACCACTGACAACCGCAACAAACTTTCGTTGAGCACCAACCAGTCTGTTTGCGATGATGTGGTGTTTCAATCCAGCAAGAGCGAGCGCTCCCGCTGGCTCGGTGATCGACCTAGTTTCTGCAACAAAGAAGTGAGCATTGGAACGCCGGGTGGTACAACTGAATTTTGAAAACATACCCTCGAAGATATCTTTGATTGCGGCACAAAGCTCATCGTTGTCAACGAGAACAATTTCGTCCAGGAGTCGTTGGCAAATGCGAAATGGCTCTGCACCGACCAGTCGGACAGCAGTACCATCGCTGAATGGGCCAACTTCTGCCAGCGTCACACGGTGCCCTTTTTTCAGGCTTTGATACATAGCATCAGCGTCGACGGTTTCTGCGCCGTATACTTTAGTATTTGGGTTTCCGACGCGTTTGACGTATTCAGCGATGCCAGCGACCAAGCCACCACCACCGATGGCACCAAAAATACCGTCCAGAGTATCGGAATCAGGCAACTGTTTGAGAATTTCCATTGCGGTGGTACCTTGGCCGGCGATGACCAAAGGGTCGTCATAGGGCGGGACGAAAGCAAGGCCATGTACAGCTGCAAGCCGAGCACACTCTGCTTTGGCCTCGTCAAAGTCAGATCCGTGAAGGACAACCTTTGCACCCAAGCGTTGGACATTGGCGACTTTGATGGAGGGTGTCTCCTTCGGCATGACTATGGTACATGGTATACAGAGTCTTCCCCCAGAGAGGGCGACGCCTTGAGCGTGATTGCCTGAGAGAGAGTTCTGAGCAGGATCGGGGAGGGGACCGCAAGGGATGGAGGCGCATGCAGGGTACGCATACTAACCAGCACTACATGTGATGACACCCTTCCATCTATCCTCTTCGCGGATGTGCGCCATGAAGTTGTAGGCACCGCGAATTTTGAAACTGAAGACCTCTTGGAGGTCTTCGCGCTTGAGCCATATCTGATTTCCTAGTCTTGCGCTGAGATTTGGGGCGAAGACGAGGGGAGTCTCTTTGAGTATTTCGTAGACTTTTGAGGAGAGGATAAGACGGAGATAGTCGGGTTCATTGGATGCGAGAAGATGGTGGGGGGCGAGGGAGGGATAGGGGAGAGGTTCTGGTGCATGGGAGGAGGACTCGAGGGTGGCCGAGGTCACAGGCATGGGGAAGAGAGGACAACCATGCCCGGCCGCGATCGTAGAGCTCGGTTGTTACCGGATTCGGGAAACGGGCCTGCAAGCCGAAGCACGATATCATCTGACCCAATGCCCGAAGCAAAGTGCTCAAGACCAGCTAAGCCCCCGGCCTTGAACCTATCAAGTACTCCCAATCTGTCTCCTTCTTGGTCACCTGTTACACCCAGAATAGCGGCGTTTAATTTTGTGATGCGGCCGGCTATGGTTTCTGCGCATTGTCTCCCTGGTGCTGGCTTGACACTGGTCACTCGCAGCTGTCAGGTTAAGGACTTGCATTTCGAGCAAAGTCTGGAAGTACTTCTGGTGTCAATGCCTTTGGGCACTTGCTTCTACTTAATACACACTCGGACAAACACTATGACCAAGTAATTCGAGAATTCGATGGTACTTTTGGGTGACCCTACCGACATAACCCTAGTTCCCGACGTCCAGGACGAGACCGCTCCCGCTGTGGGTCACGATGGCACGGGGGTGCCAGTGGCGACGCGCTCAAGACAAGCAGTGCGCGTGATGCACAGAGGTCACGTGCGGTAAGATAGTGGATGTGATGTGCGGCGCCGCACGCCCGACGGGGATCGTTAACAACGAGAGCGTTCTGGTCGACGAGTCCGGCGTGCACGGGGGGTGTCGTGCCCGTCGGAGGGAGACCGATTGCGCAGGGGAGACTGACACCGCTGTTGGGGGAGGCCACACCGCGCCTGATCGTGACGAGACCGAGTCGAGCGGCGGTCGAGTGCGATACCGTGCGGGGACGGTGGGAGAGGGTGGGGACGGTGAGGGGGACGGGGAGACGAGGAGGAGCGGAAGAGAGGGTGATATGTAGCGTAAGAGCTGCCAGCCCTAAATAAATGTAGGGTGTAACATCTAGACCTTACTTTGTTCTTCACCATGGCCCAAGCAGCGACAATGGGACCCCCCTCTCCGCGCGAGACCCGTCGCTCGGGAAGACGCTCCGCCCCCTCCGCATCCGCGAGCACCTCCAAATCCCCAGACTCGCCCGCCCCAGAGTCCGCACCAAGACCCAAGGACTCATCTGCCCGCTCTGCTCCACCAAACACCAACCCAAACGGCCGCACAAGGCGTCCAAAGCAGGAGGATATCGACGACCCCATCCCCAACAAGAATACTCACTTGAACGGCAGCACCTCAAACCATGCCAACGCCAACGGCAGGTCAAAACGCAGGGGTAAGGAGAAAGAGAAACCACCCCCGATAGATCAGCTCGTCGAATCCGTCCCCTCCAAACATTCCTCTACCTCTGCAGGCACGGCCGAGCCTCAGGACGACGACACGGAGGAACAGGGCATCACGCGTTGCGTATGTGGTATGAACGGTCCGTCCCCACTGCCCCCTCCCAGTCCCGCTCCCTCATCCCTCATCCTCTCGCCAGAGGACGATGCCGAGGGTGGTGAATTCATGGTCCAGTGCGAAATATGCAACGTTTGGCAACACGGCCTTTGCATGGGCTTCGAGTCGGAAGCCCAGCTCGCTGCAGCGGCCGACTACTACTGCGAACAATGCAAACCAGAGCGTCACCAAGATCTTCTCAAGTTTGTCCCTTTCCCTAGCTCCATATCGTCAGTGCCTTGACTCCACTTCTCCCTATCTAGACGGCTAGCAAAGCTAGTCCGTGATTCATCAACCCACTCGCGCAACACAACCTGCCGCCCCTCTCGTTCTCACTCCCCCAGTCATCTGCTGAAACCCCCAAAGAGACGCAATACGATGAATAGCCGTGATGCCGCATTCGACGAGAGCTTGAAAGAGCTTATCGAAGCAACCGCCGCAGAAGCGGCAGCTGCAACAGACCCCCCAAAGCCCGGCGTAAACGGCTGCACAAGTGGTCAAAGTGAAGTGCCTGATGATGACTCGAATAGTCGGAAGAAGCGAAAGCGCGGGGAAGACGATGTGTGCGTTCAGCCTGCCAATTTTAGATCCAACATTGGCTCACACTGTTCTGTAGCCCCCCAAAAAAGCGTACAAGGTCGGCATCAAGTGCCTCGGATGGTGCTGGTGCAGCCGCCTGCGTTGTTCCCGAAGAGCTACCACCACCCACCAAGCGCTCTACAGGCGGGAAATCCGGAAATTCTCGCAATCGACGAGGTGGTCCACGCAAGGCCGTCCCCACGCATCATGATGTTGTCGCCTCCGTTGAGGACGAAGGTATGTGTCCGAGCCAACCCATTGAACATGGTCCGCTTACCGACGTGACCCAGGCAGCGGTCTGAGCAAGCGATCGACCCAAACGACCCGCGGTAGAGGTGGTCCTACGCCAAAACGCCCCCCTGTGTCCTCTCACGCGCCAATTAGCGCCACTCAGGATATCTCGAGCAAGCGAAATCATTCCGGGGCCGGAGTGGCAAACAGTTCTGCCGAGAATTCTCGAGCATATCGCAATTCCCATGCCTACGCGATCTCCCAACAGCCTCTCTTTACGTCATGGAACTTGCCGGACTATCTGGCCCACCTCGAACACATGCTCCCAACGGATATACCGCGCCCGCTCGAAGTCCGCAGTCTGGCTATTGGCCCTGGTGGAAGAGAGTCTCTGGAGAGGACGATGGAAAGAGGAGTCAAGGTCAAGTGGCCAAGCAAGCGCACGAGCGTCGGAGACATGAATAAGCGTGTTCGCGCGCTTGTGGAATGGGTGGGCAGGGAGCAGGCAGGCGCGCTCGACCGTGGCCGTAGGAGGGATGCTTTGGAAAGAGCGTTGAAGGGCAGCACGTCAGGGGCGGGCGACATCCTCCCTGATTCGACCGTCCCTGACGATCGTGATGCGGGAGGGGGCCGTGTGGGACGCGGGTCACCCGCAGTGGTTGACAATTCTTTTGAAAACACCGCTAATCCACACGCCGGCGAATCAATACCGACAAAACCAGCTTCGTTTGGCCCAACTGCTCAGCAGTCGACGATGAAGATGATGGAGGAGCTGATGGAGGAGCTGATCAACTTCCAAGAACGATTTGGGCCAGGAGTAAAAAGTAGAGATCGGGAACGGCGGCCAGCATCATGACTCATCTGTATGCGAGACCCACAGGGGGTGCTTAGTGTTGATTTCTGCACGATATCTTTTTGTTGTTCTCTTATAATGGTACACATGGCAATGTTTGGCAACAGCCTCTAGGACAAACAACCGCGCACTATGACATCGACCTCCACACGTGCTTCCTCCCCGGGCCTCTCCAGCCATGGCGACCACGCCGGCGAGGACCATGGCGGCGACTATTCCGCCCGCATGGAGGAACTGTTCGACGGCGACGAAGAGGAGCACCGGGACGAGGAGGAAGAGTTTCTCTACGATGGCGTCGACGCCGAGCAAGTCACCGGTACCAACTACCGGGAACAGTTGCGCGACGTCCTTGGGACAGACGACACCTCAGACGTATTCGAGGAAGAGGAAGTAGAGCGCTCTCTTCTTAAGGAGGATCCTAGTGAAAAGTTTGGTGATGCGGGTGCCGGAGAGCCATCTGTCAGTACCGCTTGCTACCTCGTGGTGATGAGATGTGACTGATGGGTTCGTAGGAGCACGCGCAGATCGCTCTCGATTCTGCAAATTTTCCCCAGTCCCCTCTCGCTCAGCCCGCCATGGCTGCGCTCCCTCCAGAACCTCTGCTTGCTCCACCCCACTCGCTCGGCGATCCCGTTGAGCCCTTTTTACTCCCGAGCGTGTCTAGGCTCCGTTCATTCGCTCACGGGAGTCCCCAGAATGAAGTTAACTACAGCTTACCCCCTGATGCCTCGTCCGTAATTGGTTTTGCTTCACCCCCCTCCCGCATTTCCGATATTTCCAGAAGTTCTACTCCTAGCGCTGGCAAGGGGACATGGAGGAACTATCTCAAAGTTGAAAGAGAGGTGTTCAGGTGGACGGTGCTTCAAAGCGTGGGCAACCAGTTGTATGGAAAACGGCCGTCGAGAGCTGCCATTGTCTTGGGAGCATCCAATCTAGGCTCCCCCACGGTTCTAGCTGCCAACGGTCTCATCTGTGTGGGGACAGATGCTGGCCGTATATTTGTTTTCGATTTCAAGCAAACACTGTTAGCCATATGCGGCAATGATGCTTCAGGTTGCTATTTGCTTGTTCTCTGTGTCAGTCATGTGCTCACGCTGTGAAAGCCAGCACAGTAGGGTCTACGTCTGCTGTTGCGTTATCTCACGATCACACCTACCTTGCCTCGGGCCATGTCTCTGGATATATCCAGATTTTTGACCTGAAGAATCCGCAAATACCCGCGCGCATTGTTGCTCCACCATCGGTTCAAGCGATTTTATCGGGACGGCAGGAAGGTCATCTCACAGGCTCCCGCATTGTCAACGTTAGCTTCGTTGCAGGTCGTCACACAGCTATCATCTCAGCTGATGAGAATGGGTTAGCTTTCTATCATAGTCTGGGCAAGATTCTGTTTGTAGAGGCGTCAGATACCATCCGGATTCTGGGGAACTATCCCCAAGAACACAACCACGAAGGTACTACCTCGATTTCTGCCTTAAGCGCGCCAGGCGCCCGGTCTTTTCGGCGGCGCAAACCTCACAATATTCTGTTGGCGATGGCCACGTTACCCCTGGGCACTGTGGCACATCCAACCGACACATATCAAATTGTTGCGCTGCTTACCACTAATAAGCTGGTTATCGTTGGTCTGAAGCCCTCGCCGAAGACGTGGCTGAAACGAGCACGCCCCGACGATGCGGAATTTACTTCGTTGGGACGGAGAAGGGGCACGTTAGCGTGGTTTCCGAGTATCAACTCTTTGCAAGGACCAAAAGACGTTGGTAGTGACAAGAAACATCCGACGCTAGCCTACTCATGGGGAAAATCTGTTCGCCTTTTACGAGTTTCTGAGGCAATGGTGAAACAATCAATGCCCAACCCGCGCACAGGGAAGACCCGCGAAGTGGATATCGGAACACTTGCTTTTGAAGATGCCGGGAATTGGACGGTGGACGACACAGTTGTTTCCCTGCAGTGGTTGAATGCGAACGTTCGTCCTACTTGTTGAGGGCAACACTGAATTTGGACTGACCATCATCACAGCAACTGTGTGCCTTCACAGCAGCCACGCTCAGTGTATACGATGTTCGTACCTCCATCCTTATCGAACATGTACCCTTCAACGCTTCGATGTTGGTTTCACCATCTCTGGGCTCCACGACTGATGGGTCGATGTCGTACTCCGAATCCCTCAGCGACGTTGCTCATTGTATTCGGGCTTACAAGGGAAGGATATTCCTATTAGTTAGTCACTGCTGCTGTATCTTGGGGTGCGATACTAACCTCGTGCAGTGTCGCGAGGAACTTCAAGTCGGAACAATGCTCACTTGGGCCGACAAGGTCTTGTCCCTGGTCGAGCAAGGCGATTTTCTCAGTGCAATTGAGCTCACGCGCTCGTACTATACCGGGGAAGCACCCGGCAACCGTAATGGGCTGCCGGATGCCCCTCAAGAACAGAAAGCAGTTCTTGGACAAAAGTTGCACGAATTGATGGTGGCGTCCGCCAAATACGCGTTCTCCGAAGATAGGATGACAGATGGTACCCATTCTACCCCGGATGGCAGAGGTGTCGATCGATCGTCTCTTTTCGAAGGCCTAGTCACGAGTTGCGCGCGTTCCTGCATCGCCCTCGATATCTACGATTTCTTATTCGAAGATCTGTTCCAACATTTTGAAGATGCTGGAATAACTCAGATCTACTTGGAACAGCTTGAGACGTTTGTGCTAGGAGGCGCCATCGATTCTGTGCCCCCACGCATAACCCAGCGACTAGTGGCGCTCCACGATGACTCTGGCGAGCCCGCTCTAGCCGAACGAGTGATTTGGCATATAGACCCTTCATGTTTGGACATCAACCAAGCCATTCGTCTATGTCAGACTCATCAACTTTGGGATGCCTTGATATATGTGTACACACGTGCCCTACAAGATTATGTCGCCCCAATAGCGGAGCTTATCTCTCTCATTCGCCAACCTCCCTTTCTTCCTGGAGATCCGTTGGTCCCCAATGGCGCAGGTGTGCGGCGCACGGCTTTGTCACTCCGCAATGCATACAAGATCTTTCCTTACCTGATCAACATTCTCAGTGGCCAGACGTATCCAAGTGGCGAACCTTTACCGTCCGATGAAGCTGAGCGCGCCAAGCATGATGTATACGACTTCATATTCAATGGAACGTCCACTGTCTGGCCCTCCGAAGGTGGTCACCTGATCCTCACGGGAGATGGAGCAGAGCCCACGTACCCTTATGCCCGATTACTCCTCCGCTTCGACGCGGAGTCGTTCCTCCACTCTCTAGACATCGCCTTCGAGGACTCGTTCCTTACAGACTCCCCTGACATTAGCAGGCTATCGATCGTCAAGATCTTGCTGGATATCGCATCGTGTCAAGATTTACCGCTTTCCGCCACTATTTTCATCAACATTTTCATTGCGCGAAACATCCCAAAGTATCCGCAATACATCCGCGTTGAAGATATTGATCCTCGCGTTCCCTATAACCTCCTCGTATCCCTCGCCACTTCCCCCGACCCTGAAACACGAGAGGATCGCCAGCTCGCTGCTGAATATCTCTTATCAGCCTACACACCTCATGACAGCTTTGAGATTGAGAACATATTCGAACAGGCAGGCTTTTACCGCATTTTGCAAAACCGGCGTCGACACGAGCGTCAATGGACACAGCTCCTGTCCAGCTACTTGCTTGATCCAAGTTTGCAGTCAGCATCACTGCTTCCCTACGTTGAAGAAGTTCTCGACCTCTCAAGATCGGGTAATTTCGGCGTTTTGCCCCAAGATATTCAGAGTGCGCTTTCGGATGCCCTCGGTCACCTCCTTACACTCGACCTGCAATCAACTGTTACTCTAGTCGAGAAGTTTGCCCCGAAACTGCACGAAACTGCTCTCAATATCGTGGATCCTACGGATGATCGCCGGCGTTACGACTACCTGCTTCATCTAATCAACTCGCAGGTGTCGGATGGACAAAATATCACTTCCCCGTATCCCTTAGATCACCCACACATCAGCGAACCCCTTCGCCTACTCTTCATCGAGTTGCAGTGTCGGTATATGCCGTCGGGTGTCATCGAAACCCTAGATCGCATGCGAAATGACCTCGATTGGCCGGTGATAGAACGAATTTGTGAACAGAACCACGCATATGGGGCAGTGCTTTGGGCACTGAACCAACGAGGTCAACCGCGAGATGCTCTGGCGAAAGCTGAAGGGTTCGAAAAGCAGTTGACACAGAGAATCGCCCGAGCCGTCGTCCGCTTGGACTCCAGCGACGCGAACGTCGACGAATCGGTTGATGCTCTGAGAGAGATCGGACAAAGAGGGACGAGTATATGCTTGGAGCATTCGAGCTTGTCAGCCACAACTGCTGTCCCACTCGAAGACATCTGGTTTCAGCTGCTCAGCAGTCAGCTTCATTCCGTACAAGTCGTGTCTAATCTGCACTTGGTTGACGACGTTGGTGGTCATCGAATGAAGACCATGGTCCTTTCAAGCTTGCGAGATCTAGTGCAAAATACGTTTGCGTCCTTGGTCACCATCAGCTCTACTCGAGCGGTCTCTTTTCCACGCTTATTCAAACGACTAGTTGACCCCGGACTCTATGCAGACTCCACTCCGGGAACGCCCTACACGGAATTTAGGACGATCTTAACGGGGATGTTGGAGTCTTATCGCAGTGATGGGGATATGCTATCCATTTCTCAGAAGCTGCTCCATCGGGATGTGTTCGATACTGTCGAAGAGTATACGAAGGAGAAGATGCGAGGGTGGTCGGTCCAACATATCTGTTCACACTGCCACCAGACATTGTTGCAGCACGAAAGGTTAGGCGGTACGAATCCGACGAACATCAGTCTAACTGTCGCGCGTACGGCTATATACCATACTTCCTGCCAGCATTGATAGCGGTATCTTAGATTATAATGGACTCTGCAATTCTCATGATTCTATTAGAATTATTATTCGAGGTCTTGAATGATGAACCCGGGAGATCGACACTCACCATCGACAAGTTCGCTTTGAACCATTTGGGAGAGTTGTAGGTAACTCTCAACCGAGGTGATATCTACACCCACGGATTTTCCGTCCTGACCGAATGCTTCGACGTCTATTATCATCTGGGTCCGAATGCGCTCTTCATCGCGGTCATCATCCTTGCCTGCGCTGGCGCCACCGAAAATACCCAGAGTCGACTTTTTTCCTTTCTTGAGACGCCTTAATGATTCCTCCGTCTTCCTCATCGCCGTCAAGTATTGGGTATATCTAATAAGAGCAAGAGTCAGTGAACATCTGCCGCTGCTTCATCGACACGGAGCAACTACCTTTGGCAAACGCTGTCAAACACTTCCGTGGCGGATTCCTTGAGCAAGCTTTCGCGCAGACGGTCACCTGCGACGTTTGAGCTTCCGATACCAAAGAATCCTTTGACTGGACGGAGAATTAAAGGTACGAAGTAACTGGGCTCTGTTGGCGTCCGCTTGCTGGACATGGCCCGGAATTGAGACGGAATCGAGCGAACAGGTAAAAGAGAATCGCATGCTCGTCGAGACAGTAACTGGATGACCTGTTTCGTCACCTGTTCAGCCAAAGAACTTAGAGAATTTAGCTGCTCTCTGAGCGCAACTTCACAGGTCCCAGTTCAGTCAGTCTAGATAGCACCAATGTCGGGGGGTGCGCACCCTCTGGATCGATGTACATATGCTGAGATGGTGCAAGGTCGGGGAGCGCGAAGCTAATCTCTTCCCTCCAAAGAACCAAGACTTGCCGAGTCATCGCTTTGATGTCAACAAGGATGATTGCGTATTGCTTCAGGAGATCTTCTATAGCACTATTCTCGGGAACAGCTTCAGAAGATGCTTGTGGGGTAGATGAGCGACTCTGTAGATTTAATCCACCAGCTCTGTAAGTCGAGTGTCATACGAGGGAAAAAAACGACAACCGGAGACGTGGCTTGTGCAACCTCAGTTTGGGGAAGTACAGTCTCGAGCCAGGTTCTGTATCTGCTGAGAAGCTGAAGGGAGTTTTGGTGGACACTAAATAATTGGCCCCG
>JBBPRB010000295.1:0-18888 GCA_038092815.1 Hortiboletus rubellus
CCCACTGTTCCTCCTCCTTGGTTACTCACAGTGGACTCCAGGTCTGTATACCCTTATACCTCTCTGAATATACTTGGTTACTCACAGTGGACTCCAGTCCTAGCTCCCTGAGTCGACCCAGCAAGTGACTAGCTCGCTTCCACACCTGTTACCTCCTAATAGAAACAAGGTGGTAATCGCTGGAATCGCAAGATGCGCACTGTGCTTGACTCCATGGGCTTCAAGCAGACTTACTCTGATGCTGCAGTCTATATTTACTCCAAGGGCGACGTCACCATCATCCTGCCTGTCTTTGTGGACGACATGACCTATGCTTCGAAATCCCTCGATGCGATCAAGTCCACCCTGGATGAGTTGCGCAAACACTTTAAAATTCGTGACCTGGGCCCTACCAAAGAGATCCTCGGCATTAAGATCGACAGGGATCGCCCAAAATGCTCCCTCCGGCTGTCTCAGCGTCAGTACTGTCTCGAGATGCTGTCTCGTTATGGGATGGGTGATTGCAAGCCTGTTTCGACGCCTATGGACCCTGGTCTTTGCCTTTCTCGTGATCAGGGCCCCACAACTGATGAAGAGCGCAACTCCATGCGATCCATTGACCATGGTGATGCCCTTGGATCATTGCAGTATCTCTCCTGCACCACTCGCCCTGATATCGCCTACTCTGTTGGCCAACTCGCTTCTTTCACCTCCAACCCTGGTGTGGCTCATTGGAACGCAGTCAAGCACCTGTTTCGCTACATCAAGGGTACCATGGATGTTGGCGTCACTTATGCTCCTGATCCCTCGTCTCCTGAGCTGTTCACCACTTATTCTGACGCCAACCATGGTGGTCGTACGGACACTGGTCGATCTACAGTGGTCAAGATTGGAACTGGTGCTGTGTCTTGGATGTCCAAGTGCCAGCCCATTGTGACATTGTCCTAGAAGGAAGACAACTGGAGCCCACCATAAGGGGGTGTTGAAGACAATCTCAGCTCCCCTACTCTAACTCACACAGTCAGAATCACATCATATTACCAACACATCCACCACCTACCATTTCCCTACCATGGTTACAGGAGGACTTTTGCACCCTGGACCATATATGTTACCTAGCAGCCATCGCAGAGATGTACCTGAGACCTTAAAAGATCACTATACCCATGTCAAAGACTTTCTCCGCCAATATGACTGGGTACTCACCCAATGTCAAATTACCTCAGACCAAGAGAAATGTGAAGGAATCACTAACTATTGCTCTACCTCTGTCATTTCCCTAATTGAGTCCCTTGATGAATACAAGACCAACAATTGGAGTGCACTTAGAAAGCAGATACTTACTCTGTATCGTGCAGAGCGAGATGAAGCTCACTATATTGCCTAGGGGATCTATGAAGATTGGTCAGAAAGTCTGCCCATAAGGAACTCAAGACCCTAGAGCATTGGAAGTCTTACATTCGTCACTATACTATTATGGCACAATGGTTAAAAGCCAAGAGAGTCATTATTGACAATGACTACAATACGTACTTCTGGTTAGGGATTCCAAAACCCTTCCAGATAAAGCTAGAGACATACCTCTTAGCCAGGACCTCAAACAAGGACCTATCCAAACCCTAAACAGTGAAAGAAGTCAACACTGTAGTGGATCAGTTGCTGCACCATAACCACTTCAATAAGCCATTACATGGAGCAAAACATAGATTTAGAACCATTAGCTCAAGCTCAGAAAGTGAGAATGAAAGCAAGACTGATAGTCACCGCTCAAGCGAAGACTCTGACTATGACTACAAACTCAAGAGAGAAAAGGTCTCCTCTCATAGTAAACCTAGCAAAGAGAAAGAAAGATCAGAAAGTGACCTATTTACAAGCAAGAGTAAGGATCAGAAGAAGGTACTCACCCCTAAGAAACCCCAGCCAGACTTAGATGTACTTGTCCATGACTTGAGTAGGCTAAGTACTTCAAGGCCTTAGCACTAGACCTCCTAGTCGCATAGGTGTTTGACAAGCCCTCAAGGACTTATGAATTGACTAGAAATACCCCTACTCCTAGGGATACAAGGGAAACTACCAATACCAGTGCTACACTTTGGCCTATACTACAGAGAAGTAATGATAATCCTACCTCAAGACAGGCAAGGCCCCCTGACATGCCATCCTACATCTGCTATGGATGTGGGAGTCACACCCACAGCCTGTTAGATTTGGTGATTCCGCACTCTTGACAAGTTTCGCTTCATACTGCACTAACTAGTGCTTACTTCATTTTCTAACTTTGCCCAAATGATTCCTCATGTTCATTATACCTACCCTCCACTTCTCCCCATTGCTTTAGCTTGTTGTTGTGTGTCTGCCCAAGCAGAGCATGGACTTGTAGTGTTTCCATTCGCATTGTGGCTCACTTGTTTACCTCTATTTACCTACAAGTGCACTTATATCCTGGAGCCCACTGTTCCTCCTACTTGGTTACTCACAGTGGACTCCAGGTCTGTATACCCTTATACCTCTCTCAATATACTTGGTTACTCACAGTGGACTCCAGTCCTAGCTCCCTGAGTCGACCCACCAAGTGACTAGCTCGCTTCCACACCTGTTACCTCCTAATACAGCCTAAGGGATTGTCCTCCTATACTAGAACTCCTGGAGCAAAGGAAGTAAAATATAACAATGGAGGAAGACTTTCCCTACCTGATGGACCCCTAATAAGAGAGAGAGGAGACTCTCTCTTGGACAGCTATTACAGAATGGCTAGTCAGCAAACACATAATACCCACGTTAGAACTTCTCACCTGGTTATGGTTGAGCCGGCAGAGTACCAGTGCGGGTCGGCCAACTATGTGGTACCAATGATGAGTGATTGAGAGGAAGAATATGACGAAGAAGAAACTTGATACATACCTGAAGAAGTTCTCGACAATCAAAATGATTGCGAGATTTATGCCGCCGAGCGAACACCAAAAGAAACAACTGCTGTGTGCAGGCAGACCATGGATGGAGTAGTCATGTCCCGAACGCGCTCAATGGGAGCGCAACCTGTGGAAAAAGGATGAAATGAAGTAGTTATAAACAAAGCACTTACTAGAGATAATCCCCCACGCAAGAGTGCATTGATGGTTCCACACGAGAATTGGCAAGCTTGGAGGAATGAATCTAAGACAGAAAAGAACAACATTAGCAACGATCGGATGTGATCAGGACCACCTCCCAAATAGAATGAACAAAGGAATAACTCACAGAATGATGTATCCAACCCATTGGGTGCATGATTTGAACATACACCCAATAATGCCAATACATGATGGCTGAATAATCAGAATGTGCAAAGGAATAATGAGACACTTACCTCACGACAAAGTCCCCCAGCAATGGGAGGGACTGGCCAGCATTCGTGCACAGTACGCAACAACCGTCCTGTGAATAATCAGGATGGGGATGTACCTATGAAAGATGATACAAGGAGATAGAATCCCAGCAGAAGTAAAGGGAATGATATGACACACCAGAAGCTTAAAGGGGATAGCCAAGGTGACATTGAAAGTCCACGAGAAGGCACCAAGCCACTAGGGACATAGTGAACCAAGCTGTCAACGCTGACCAATACGAAAGATGTGCTTACCAAGATCCTGGGAACAACTGTCAACCTGACCACTGGTGAGATTTTTGGCACATCCCAAGAGCTGTGTTCAGTGTTATCAGACCAGATAAGGATAAGGAACATGTCACAAGTAACACACATGGCATCACACCATGTGACAGTGAGTTGAAATCACAGGCTGCTTGTCAATGTGCCTGTCAGTATTCAACAGGAAAGTATACTAGCAATAGTAGATTCAGGAAGCAAAATAAACATAGTATGAAGGGACATATGGGAACAACTATGAGTACCAATGGACACAAATGCAAGTATGACACTTTGGGATGCAAGTGGTGGAACAGGTACCCTAAGGGGACTAATTCCCAAAATGGAAATAAGGATCAGCTGAAGCTTTGACAATGATGAGTAATTTCTGGGTGTCTGACAATTGCCTGCCAGCTATCCTACTTGGCAAAACAGGTGAAATAGTAATATTAGCACTTCTGGATGATGCCGATGTTACTAAGCCAATGAGTGGCTTAGTCACACAGCATGCCACTAATGCGATGTACCTAGGAATGGTAGTAATGGAAGTGCCACAAGATTTACCCAAAGAGGTAATCAAGTGTCACCTATCACAAATATTGAGCTGCGCCACATCTGAGAGTGTGGGCCACAGGAAGTATGATATGGAGGACAATATAGAGTACGAGCAGTATAAATTAGAAGGGAACATGGTTATTCTTATTAGGAGCTAACAGGTGTGGAAGCAGGCTAGTCACTTGTTGGGTTGACTCAGGGAGCTAGGACTGGAGTCCACTGTGAGTAACCAAGTATATTGAGAGAGGTATAAGGGTATATAGACCTGGAGTCCACTGTGAGTAACCAAGGAGGAGGAACAGTGGGCTGGAGGATGTAAGTGCGCTTGTAGGTAAACAAAGGTAAACAAGTGAGCCACAATGCGAATGGAAACACTACAAGTCCATGCTCTGCTTGGGCAGAGATACAATAACAAGATAAAGCAATGGGGAGAAGTGGAGGGTAGGTATAATGAGCATGAGGAATCACTTGGGTGAAGTTAGAAAATGAAGTAAGCACTAGTTAGTGCAGTATGAAGCGAAACTTATCGAGAGTGCAGAATCACCAAATGTAACAATTCTAGTGTAGAAAACAATGACCTCAACAAAGAGTCCTCTTGAGGATGCCTACTTCCAATTATTCCAACCTGATCCTGCTATTACTAAGTATGGCACTGCCACTCCTTCATATGATAGATAACACTCACCTTGCCCCTATTTCCTCACTCATTTATGCTGCGATAGGGAATTGCCACACCAATCTCATTGCGCTTGATTTGGCGCAGTACACTACTATTTTACCAGTAATTGATTATGTTGAGGCTACTATCGATGTGGCCTACATAATTCCCACAACACTGCCACCTGTCAACCATCAGGTTGACATCCCTCACCTAATTTTGCCGACATCACAATTGCCAGATAACAGGCATAAGATTCGATCGTCCTTACCTTTTATGACAAGATGTGAGGTCAAGAAACCATTTCTCCTGTATTACTATCAAAACCTCAAGGAGTTACTTTGCTCCTTGAAGGATACCATCCCCTTCCCCACTCCTTCTCCCACTGTCAATGGCATAATCACAACCCCTGCCCATAACCTGGGCAAACTTCAACAACATACCGCCCTACTCTGGGAAGCAAATTGGGTAAAGCAAGAAGAGAGTGATGGTAAGATACCTGCCTCCTTTCTTACTCTGGCGACCTACGAATATCCCCTGACAGCGCCATTCTTGCCAACTCTCATAATTGATGGAGAATGGCACAAAGTACAGCCCAGTACTGTTACTCTACCCCAATTTGAGTGAAAGATATATGTACCCCTGCTCCCCCCTCCCAATCTCATCGCTGTCAAGGAATCAGCAGGTGACAATGACTCCAGCGATGGCTGGACCAGTTCCAAGGACGAGTATGCTTCGTGCTACTCATCCAATTTAGAATATCCTTCTGTACACACAAATCCCAAGGAGATCAAGAGAACCACTCAGAGGCAGCGCACTTTTAATCTAGGTGATTTCAATTCTAGCGAAATGCAAGGCTGTGCCACCTCCCGATTCCTCTCCTTCCCCTTCCTCAGCAAGAAGAATTACTTCGATGGGACAAGCTGTTACCAGCTCCCCCACATGTTTATCACTCACCTCCCTGCTTCTCTTGAGCTGCTTATCGACTATGTCCCCCCTCCTTTTAATGGGATCTTTCATAATTTATACCTCAATGCTGCTCTCTTTCTTGCCTCCACAGTATATGGAGATCTCACAGCCCTCCAGCACAAATTGTGTGACATGGGAGGAGTCATTTGCAGCGAGAATTTATCTTGCTTTTCACCTAATATTTATTTCAGCAGGCTTGCAGTTTATGAGCTGCACATTTACCATGCTGAGGAAGATTACTGCCAGTGCCTCCCTGAGCTCAGGTGGCTGTGCCATGACCTCCAAGGTCTCCTCCATGCTTGCCATCTTACCTCTCCAACTTGCCGTGGAGTGTAATTCACCAGAGGTTTTAGTTTTTTTACTCGATGGCATGATGGTCACTCCTGCATATGTATGTTCCAGCATGGCACTCCCACCACCAATCCCCTCCTCACAATCGAGGAGACAGGATTTTTACACAGCACCAGCAGCCTTATTCGCTACTATGATGAATTCTGTCTTGTCATGCTAATTGATAGCATTTTACAGCTTCCTCTGCCTGACAAGAATCTAGTTACATAATTACTTACCAGCTTGCACCTTGAGGACCCAAAGTGCTGAAGAGTCCCTGCCTCGTCTGAGCGCTATGTTATTTATCACAAGGCCAAATACCTCCACCTCAAGCAAGAATTTTTTTTTGGCAAGTATGATAACTATATCACCATCACTTCATCTTTTGTACTGTGTGCTTCAATCCCACAAATCACTATCTAAGTTTACTTCCTCGGACTTATTCTTATTTCATTTATTCGCTATCTATTGGACTTGGTTTACTAACTACCATCTCGTACTAACTTATCTTTTCCATTCCCATTCCAATTTTTGGAAAAACCCCAGTGCTTCATGCATCAAACCTTTCATTCACTGACAAATATCATTCTGCCTCGTACCTATATGAAACAATGATTCCATATGAGTTAAGCCTGCTGTGATACTTATATCTACCAATGTGCTGCTGCTGTTTCATCTTTCCATTTATTACTTTTGTTCTTACTTCTTCCCTTATTTCCCGTACGAAATACTTACCACACTGTTGATCACAACAATACCAATACCCATGTATTGTACAACTACTTCCAAATGAATGTAGTGCCAGTTATCCCCTTTCTTAAAGCTCGAAAATAAATATCTAAGAGGGAAAATTAGAGCAAGCTAGGGGATAATACCAACTAAGGCCTACTAAATACTAACCCAGTATTCTAACTAAAAGCCCATCACTCCCAGAGGACTAGCAAGTGTCCAAAAGTGTGTCTACCTGTCAGATCTAATCCAATCTCAATATATCACACCTCCTTGTTACCAAATACAACCTTGAGAAGATCCCGTGTCCAAATCCAGCAATAACATTGCGCTCTTGTCAAAACTGTGGATCAGTGGTTCCAAATTAGAAAAACTTGCCAATACCATGCACAACTTCATTTCACTCAGCATTCACTTAATACTAGCACCCTGGTTCATTACACACATGAGGTAGGTCATGTGCATGGCTAGTACCCATGACTAACAAAGTATATAAAGTGTACCCCTACATGATGGCTCTTTGGGTGGACCCCACCCCTACCATTGTGAATATGCTGGCAATGGTACACTTTCCCCTTCCCCTCTCTCTTTATACTGATGATAACAAACCAAACAATATACAACTAACAATAGACATTTCCCAAGGCCTTGAGGAAGCTTTGGTGAGTGACCTGCCAGAATACAACCCCAGATGGCTCCCTGCATTTCTGAAACCACCCGCTACCTTACGATGGTAAATTTCCAGAGTCCACCTCCCATCCACTACTATACAAATTGGCTATGAGACACCCCCATCCCTTGATTCTGCATACCTATACTCTACCATATCCCACGTGTATCCATAGAGCCCCCCATTTTCCCTTGTGTTACTTGATAAATGATGGAGAAATTAGAGACCAAAGCAGTGTAATGCAAACGGCTCAACACCACTAGGGAATTTTTCGTTCCCTGTGGAAATACCTAGGTGACCTCAACATGAAGATTACAGCAATCCGACCTCTCTTTAATTAGAAGAAGGTCAACTATTCTCTTGTTATGAATACAAGACTAGACCAGTCCCTAGGCTACTATGGCATGAGCGAAACCTTGATTAAACTAGGCCAGTACCTATATCATATACAATTCTATGCTGCAGCTTGGCATCAGCACGAGGCTGCTATAAGACCAATTGCTGATTGCCAACCATGCTATCACATACTATGAAAGTGCAGTCCTAGAGCTCACAAAAAGCTTGTTGCAAATCCTACAACAAATAAGCCCGCTACTAAACAGCAGCACCTGATCAGCTAATTGCCTTGGCATTCATTCCCATGCGACTGTAAGACCAATACAGGCATAGCTACAGTTTCTATCAGAGTGCCATCTAAGGTAAAGATCACACACACACCATGCCACTCACGTATCCAGGCAACCAATAAGCCTAACCATCCTGTAAATCTGCAACTGGACCCAGCAAGATAGCCACTACTGGAAGCCATTGTGATCATACGTGATTATCCAACTAGGTCCTACTATATACTCTCCTATAATCTAGATTCAAGGACAATAGGACACTTGACCCAATCAGCTAAGCATTATAAGGCCAAAATCTATAGTGCTTATAAGTAAGTTGATAAGTGAATCAAGCCTGTGTCACAACTCATTCCATCTGAATTCAAGGTCACATGTACTATACCCCGTGATCCCCTATTCACTCTGAAACCCCTCAATGCCCACTTTCCCAATCCCACACAGCCAAGTTTACTCAGAAATACATTAATACAGTAAGTGTATCAAGCAGTTCGAAACTCATGAATTCTTGTTGCCTGAGGAACAGCAACTATTTATCCACATACTCATCCAAAACGAAGCAGCTATTGCTTTCATCAATGAAGAGTGAGGAACTCTGAAGGGATCATACTTCAGCCCCTACAAGATACCATTCGTTCCATATCAGCCATGGCAAGAAAGAGACATACCTATTGTACCTGCCTTTTGAGAGAGAGTCATAGAACTACTCCAACTTAAAATGAAAGCTGGTGTCTATGAACCTTACCAATCATCTTACCAATTCAAGTGGTTTACCACATGGGACCCTGTCAAAGACAAACTACGAATTGTACACAACCTACAATCCTTGAACGCTATCACCATTAAAGAGACATCTCTTCTGCCAAACTTGGACCAATTTATAAATCAGTTTCTGGGAGGAAAATGCTTCACAGTATTAGATCTATATTGGGGATTTGATGCCAGGAAGATGGATGAAGCCAGTTGTGATATGACAGCATTTCACAGCCCCCTTGGACTACTACAAATTACATCACTACCCACAGGATTCACCAATGTCCCCTTTGAATTCCAAGAGTGTATGGTATTTATCTTTCAAGATGAAAGTGTGAAACAGGTAATGAATGTCTTTATTGATGATGCCCCAATACAAGGACCCACCACTACATATCCTGACCAATATGGCAACTCTACTGTTTTACCTGAAAGGCCAGGAATTCAACAATACACTTGGAGACATGCAGTCGATCTGAATCAAATCCTCCACTGCTTTGCTGAAGCAGGAGGAACCTTCTCAGGAAAGAAGTTTCAGATATGCCAACCCACAGTCACAATTCTAGGGCAGGAAATAGGAGTTGAAGGATGTAAACCTGACAAGGGAAGAGTCAAAACAATTACAGATTGGCCTTCCCCTTACAATGTTAAGGAAGCCTGCCAATTTATGAGACTATGTGGAACTGTCCGCATATGGATCCCCAATTACTCACAGATTGCATCTAGTATAACCTGCCTTTGGCAAAAAGATGCAGAGTTTTTCTGGGGAAAAGACCAACAAGATGTTTTTGATACTTTAAAACACTATATCACCACCGCCCCTATGCTATTACCTATTGACTATACTTGTGGTAGAGCCATCACCTTGTCAGTAGACTCAAGCTACATGAGGATGGGAATGATCCTTTCCCAATTAGATGAGCAAGGCAAATGCTGACCATCACACTATGGATCACTCCCTTTTACAAAAACAAAAGCTACCTACTCTCAGCCAAAATTGGAACTATATGGGTTATCCAAGCCCTATGAGAGTTCCACTTGTACATTATTGGTGCCAAGAACCTTATTGTGGAGGTTGATACCAAATATATCTGCAGAATACTAAATGCATCAGAACTTCAACCAAATGCAGTAATTAATAAATGAATTCAAGGAATCCCTCTGTTTGACTTTACCCTAGTTCATATATCTGCTACACAATTCCAAGGACCTGATGCATTGTCCAGAAGACCCCAAGAGGACAAAGAGGAGATAGTAGAAACCTATAATGACAGTTGGTTAAATGAGCTAGCACTGTTCTATGGTAACTACAAACTATTCCTATGTCAAAACAATGGCATTCAGACCACAATCTCTACTTTCCTAGAAGTGCAAGTATTCGCAGCTATCAGACATCAACAGTCAACCCTTAGAAGGATATATGAATACCTCACTGCATCCAAGCTTGAGCCAGTTACCCAAGAATTCCTTAAGAAGGTTGTGAAATACTTTGCCAAAGTAGGACTGTTGTTTAAACGTACTAAATCTGGATGTTCTCTTCTGGTTATCTTTGACCAAGACAAGTAGAATGAACTTATGACACGAGCTCATGAGTCACTTGGTCACCATGGAGAAAGAGCAACCTGGGAGAATCTATGTCACCGATTTTATTGGCCACAAATATATCAGAATGTATGACATCATGTCAAGTCCTGTCATGAGTGTCAAATATAGAACACTGTCAAAGTCCACATCCCTATTGTTACACCACCCCCTTCCACTATCTTCACCAAAGTCCACATAGACATAATGCACATGCCTACTGTCCAAGGTTTTCACTACATAGTTCTTGTAAGAGATGACCTTTCCAAGTATGTAGAAGACAAGGCCTTGCGAAAGGCCACTGCAAGTACAGTAGCAAAGTTTGTGTTGAAAGATCTGATCCTCTGCTATGGATGCATTGGGTGAATAGTAATTGACAATGGCCCTGAATTTAAGGGAGCCCTGTCAGAGTTGCTTCATCAGCACAACATCCCCCAAGTATTCATTTTGCCTTACAACTTCCAAGCCAATGGAGTGGTGGAGCAAGGACACTTTGCAGTATGAGAAGCAATAATCAAAGCTTGTGAGGGTCAAATCCAATTATGGCCAAACAAGCTAAGGGCTGCCTTATTTGCAGACAATATCACTGCATGAAGATCCACAGGATATTCAGCATACTTCCTATTACATGGAATTGACCCTGTGCTACCTTTTGACCTGTGGAAATCCACATTCCAAATAGAAGGATTTCACCAAAGCATGTCCCATGAGGAACTATTAGCCTTATGTATACAGCAAATTGATGAAGATATAGTCAAGGCAATACAAATATTGTAAAAAGCCTGCCTTAGCTCCAAGAACCAATTTGAAAAACACTTCGAAATCAGATTAGTCAAAAGTCTTGTGGAGATTTAGTTTTAATCCAAAATATTGCCACTAAAAAGGAACTACACCAGAAGACTAAGCCAAGATACCTTGGATCTTACATCATACTACAACAAACCTTAGGAAGCAGTTACATATTAACCGAGTTGGACAGAGCAGAGCTTTACTGGCCAGTAGCTGCCTTCCAAGTCATCTCTTATATCCAATGAGATATCCTGAGATATTTGTCTCACCCTGACCCTGAAGCTGACCCCAATTCTGATATAGAATACTCTGCGCCACCTACAGATGCAGAATTCTCTAAGCAAGAACTCAATAAACTATCCCTTTTATGCAACAAACCCCTTAAGCAGGTCAGGTCTGCAACAGCCAATATTAATACCTCCAATCAGAGCGAGTCAGATGGATAATACCCTATCAAGAAGCTACTCTGAGTCAACTAAAAAGCAGTGGAAGCAATATTTTTGCAAGCAATAACTTAGCATATGAAACAAACTTAGAACTGTTATATACCACTGGATGACACACCTATTCACAGAACACCCCACACAAGTTTACCACCCCACCTTTGGTCTCACATCAATTACTACCAATCCTGATAACATTGCAAGTATCACTGCATTATCTCGGATCAATCTGGAGGAAACTATTAAAATTCCTTCTAACACTAACTGTATTGAGTGTATTGCCACTTGCAATCAGGTACAATGTGTGAATCAAGAATGCCTAGAATCCCAAGCCCTAGAAGAACTTACCCTGAAGGCACTTGATAGTACTTTAATCACCCTTGACAATTATAAAACAGCTTCAAGGACAGAATTCAATTTAGGACAACATGAATCCAGAGCCAAGTTCACAAGAACAGCTACCTTCGTCACCTGCTGAAATGGAGGTACCATCACAAGAAATGAAAATGGATCCCCTTCCATCCTACCAGCACTGCAATATATCACCATATGCACAGCAGCTCCACCTGAGACAACTAGAGAACCACCACAGATGGTAGGAGTTATTCAGGATCCACTATCAATATCAACATGTGGAAGGCCATCTCTACCAAGCCTCTCTCCTTCAGCTAGCTGGGGAGTATCAGGGTGATATTTAAACAAATCCTTTAATATACCATCTTACCACATCTTTTAGCATTTCACCCTATCCTGTATTCCACCATCAATCCAGCCATTGTCATGTCTATTAACACCCAGCTTGCAGTTCAGCACAACACTGCAAACAACATCTTCCTTTACATATACCACATAGACCAAAACAATGGTTACACACTTGGCTACCAATATAACCACCCTCTTTGCCTACATACCAAGGTATCCTTGTATTTGCACCCTGGTGAGTGCCCTGAGATAGTCAAGCATATAACACACATCCTGTGACATTGGAATGATTGTGTAAACATCGAGATTCAGCCATCCCTCACATATTATAGCAAAGACTTCCACCCCAAGTCATACCACCTACATATCCCAATCAGGTGGTTAGGACTTTCCCCTCTTCAATCTTTTGTACATCAGTTATATCTTTATAGTCACCCTACACGCTGTGTCAAAAAGCTTGACACTGGTGACTCCCTGTGCTATTTTTCGTACGTTGCTATAATTCCCCTTTGGAAGGAGAACACAAATACTCTGTCCCCATACAAACACCCCCTTCCAGACACATTGATACCATTACTACCTTACACTTACAGTAGGTAGTACTGTAGTATAGAAAATGGCCTCCCCCTGAACTAGAACAGCTGAACTTGAAGCAGAGGAGCAAACCCTTCTAAATCTAATGGAACATTGCAACCTTTGTAATGCAATGATTGAACTACTACACAGTCGATTGATTGACCACACAATCAGTCATGTGAATCACCCAGATTTGCATTACCATATAATAGTACACATTCACACTGAAGTAGGACGAGAGCAAGGCACCCCATGGGCTGAGTGTCACTGTGACCATTGCTGACTCATATTCCAATATGCCCAAGGATTTAACCACAACTACAACTGAGCATATGCCTTAATGCGCCAACTCAATCCTATACTATTCTTTTCATATGAGGATCACAACCAGCTGATCAACATGCTAGAGGACCCATTCCCTTGAGTTGAGTCAGCAATCCTGATAGGAGTCCTTCATGAATTGAGTTAGAGACAAGCATACCCTGAATTGATTGAGAGAGTACCATCATCCCTTGTTGAATCACAGAGGGAAGTTAATGGAACTACCCTCATTGACATCACCAACTTTGCTGATCCCCCCAGTCTCTAAACACATGGACAATTAGGGACAATGGTTTTCCATTCCTTGTGGATGACCTGCACGAAACCAGTTTCATGCATGCACATAGCAAAGCAGTCACCTGAGAAGTGGAATTTCCACAGCTCTCTTTGGACAACATCCTTTGATATTATAGGAAAAGATAGCCCCTAACATGAGCTACCTACCCCTACTTTTCCAGATTTTTCCACCTACTGATTATTGAGATATTCATTAACCTCTCTAGTCAAACCCTTACACTTGCATATTTGTACATAGCAAACTATTTCTTTGACTTCTCTTTATTTATCTGATTACTTAGCTAGGTGCCAGTAAGACAAAGTGATTATGTGACCCCTAGCTACCATGTGACCTTGTCCCCATTAGTCTGTACAGTCCTGCATAGCATAGCCAGCCTCTTTGGCAGAGCATTCCAAATTTGGACTCCTTTGCTCAAAATGCTTCCCTTTAGTATGCCTGGATTTGACAGCTTGTGCCTGGCATTAGTAAGTGATTGTGCCTTAATTTATAAGCCACCAAGCCCTCTGATTGGCTAGCATAGCCTCCTGTATTTATATATATAAAGGGGAGCATTCTGGCCTGCAGGGGGCATCTCATCTTCTGCCTTACATAATCTCATCTGATAAGAGATCCCTTGGGAAGCCTAATAAGACCTAATAAGGCAAAGTACCCCAGAGTGAAGTAAATAGGACTTTAGAACTACTATTAGACTATTAGGACTTGTACCTAAATAAAGGACAAGTACCTAAGACTATCCTTTTGGGAGAAATCCCTTTTTGGGCAACAAAAGGCATCTGGTCCCTATTAGTAAGCAACCTAAGTGTCCTGCAGTACCAAATAAAGGCTACACTTCACCTCTCTAAGCTAAACTTGCCTACTCCTTAGTTGAGACAATAAGATTGAGTTATACAATCCTTCTGGGTCTACTAAGTATGCTGTCAAGTTAACTACCAACCAAGAACTGAGCATCTCAACATCTCAACATCTCAGCATATTGCCAGATTACTCCACCATTTTGACATCTAACATCTTGCCATTTAGATACTACATTCCTAGGGCAACCTGTTATCTTTCTGATTAGCATTACCTAAAGCAAACTCTTGCTAGGGTACATTAGGACGACCTATCTATAGGCATCCTACTACACAACTCCTATAGTTACTACCCTAAGGAGTTGGCAACTTTCCTACCTGCAAACCATTAGTATTATGTGAGACTTAGGCCAAGTTCCTAAATTGCCCACCCCTTCATACCATCAAAGTACAAGTTTCCACAGTTGCTAGGCAACCTACTGCCATTATCTTGATTCCATTAGATGTGTAATTCACCTAGGATTATCTTTACTAACCAGACTATAGGCTGAAGCCATCTTTAACAATCAATTTGTAAATTTATGTGGAGGATTGGCAAATAAACCATGGCTCCTGGTATACTAAATTCCCCATTTTCTAGCTAGAACTATATCCATTACCTCTAACTCCACCAAGGGTAGACTTCTTGTACTTCCCTTGAGCAAAGTGTTCTAGCCTGTGGAAACAAGACACGTTATCTGGGAACCATTAATTTTTGGTTGAATCTTCATTGTCTTGCCTAGAAGGAAGACACCATGCCAGCTGCTGTGTGCTTTTGTAGATTCATGGAAGAGCCTCCTGGACATGCACTCATCTGATGTAAGGGGCGCATGAAGACACATGTGAAAATGATCCCCAAGTAAGCACCTGATAATATTGGTTACCATGCCAAAGGCACCTTCATAGCTAAAGCCCCCACTAGCGGGGTTGCATTTGGTCTCCAGGCTCATGAACATGTTCGTAAGAAAGGTGATGTCGAGGGATTGCTCTTTGAACACCATGTTGTCTTCCAGGAGTGAGGTAGAGGTGGTGTGTCTACTAGAACTGAAGTGTATACTGTTGACAAAAAGCTGGTAGTATGAATAAAAGGAAGGAAAGAGCAGGGGAGCTATGTGAGGGGCTTACATTCTCCTGCTGGTGGACAAACTGGTCAGCAAGATCTTTAACCAGGGCTCTGTGAAGGGGTGTGTTCACAAGTTCCATGTGAAGGAGCAGTAGTGGCCAGGTGATTTTGAAGTGAACACAGCTACAGTAAGTTGCAAAACAGACCTGGAAGAAAGTCATTTCCAGTGTGCCAAAGTGGTCCCAATATGAATCTTGCCAGCTGCCTGCATGTTTGCTCTTGCCACCTAGTAAATGCAATGCAGGTAGCAGAAATGCCCGGAAATGGTGCTAGGGGGGGGAGATGCACCCAGAGATAGAGGGCTGCCTGTTGACACAAATCTTCGCCAGACAGTCTTTGCAGATGACAAAATCAGCTGCTTGTTGGCTGTAGAAGTTGCAAAAGTCAAGGATTGGGATATGAGGAGGCTTCCTAACTGAAAGACAGGTTAAGCAAAGTGATGTTCAACTCAGGACCAAAAACATACACCCAAAAGCTTGGCTGGCCAGGCTGGCTGCTAGATAAACTGCAGGATCTTGAGGGTAGAGTGAAGTAGCAGTGTTGCTAAGGCCCACTGCTTGTACAGCTCTCACAATAGTTGTAGTTGGTTGGAACATGGTTGGGCAGTATTTGTGCAAGGAATGCAGCAAAATCTCAGTGGAAACCAACTGTATCACATGAGGTGACCTTCATGGCCTGAAATCTCTGAATTGTGCAAAAATAAATATTACAGCAAATCTTAAACACTTATACAGGGGAAATGAAGCAAGCCTTGTTATTATAGGCTAGTGTTTGCTGGCTTGCCACCAACCTGTCTCTGAACTGTGATGAAGATATGCTTCAAGTCATCTGGCAGAGGATAATCACATCAATATACATCTGGAAGTTTTCTATTTAAATGCCCAAGGTATGGCATAACGTCCCACTCAGTGATCCAGCCAGATCTCCACAAGCACTTCCTCCAGGTCACGCAAACACAGCTTAAGTCGTATTTAAAAGAGAGGTCCTACCTCGAGTGCTGACAGCCAGGGGTACCACATTGAGTGAACTCAATATCCCAGGGTTTAACAGCAGGATGATGGAGGATGACTGAATGGCAGGAAGTGAGGATGTCTCCACAGTCCTTGTAAATGCAAATGACACTGGTGGACCATAAGAGACTGGTGTCATGACCTACAGTGCATAGTACGGTGTTCCAAATGCTACAGATCTTGTCAACACTAATATTCTCAATGTTATGGCTGATGGCACTCTGGTAGAGCTGTGGGTTGGATGAGGTAGCTCTGAAGCCCACCACAAAATCAAACATTGAACTAAAAGGCAACACTAGGTTTGAAAAGGTGAAACGAGCAAGAAAGGAAACTACTGCTCACCTTTCCACCATCAACTTTAAGCCCCCTAATGTCTCAAGAAATCTAACTACTATGCCACCTGCAATCAGGAAAAGTCCCCTCCAACCACCCCATGCCCATTTCAAATCATTATATCATGACTGAATGGGAACATTTCCTTTCTGCAAACATGCCTGAGTGGCTCTTGAAGTAGCATCCAGGAAGGATACCCACAGAAATACTAGATCACCTGTAGTGCTGCCAGTTGGCTGCCAGGCATGATCAGCAGGCCAGATTTAGCACCAACTGGGAGCGCAACATGATGAACATATTGCAGGCCAGCCACTATAGAAAGAGCACTCAATAAAGCGACATGCATCAGCTACATACACTTCAGCAGTAGCATGAAGGGCTTGTCACACATCTACATGTTTCTGGAATAGCTGAGATGAACTTAGGGGTCAGTTGGTGCTAAATCATTGTTAGAAAAAGAGGCTGTGTACATTTTCAGGTTGAGTATAGTACTGGTGCTGAAAATTCAGGGACAGCACAGCAGGCAAGAAAAAGCTGGCTGGCAAGTCCATGAGACTCATCAGAGCCATGAGTTATGCAAGCTTGGACCTTCTCCTGCTACTATAGCTGACGAATCTATACTATAGGGAATCTGGTTAGATGGATATGCTAGGTGAAAGGGAGCAGGTACTGGGAAGATACTACTGCTTTGCTGAGCGCTGTTCCCTTGCCTATGATGGTGACAAAGAGCAATGCATTGTGGTAAGCCAGCCTGTGATGCCAGAGAGCCAGATCCAGAGGAACAGACATCACAGGGTTGGCATAGTGACTGATAGCCTCTGTAGTGCAATCCAAGAATGCTGCATTGTTGTCATTGATAGTTGCCACAAAGAGAGCAGTGGTGGGAGTTTGACAAAACACCATCTGAATCGAGTTGACATTGACAACAAAGCCAGAGTGGCGAGTTAAATATAGGACAGATCCTCGATGACTGGATTAAAGACCACAGACCCAACACCAGCAGAGTAAACCACAGTGTTGTCTGCCAGCTTAATTGGTATGCGATAAGGGGTATATTTGCACAACCAGTGGCGGTAAGGTGTCATATGTGAAGTGGCACCTGAATTTGCATTCCAATCGACATCAGCATTGAGCTGCAGGGGAGAGAGGGGATCGGAGGGATCACTGGAATGAAGACTTGCATTTCCTGGGTGTTCTGCGACGTCCTGAGTGTTCTGATGGGTAGTGGAGGTGGAGTTGGCTGTAGCAGAGGCAGTAGTAGAAGGAGAGGAGGTTGAAGCACTGTTGAACTGGTTGTCCTTCCTGCCCTTACGCTTGGAGGACCTGTAGTTCTCTCTCGCGCGTTGCAAGGTGAAACACTTGCATTGACAATGTCCAGTCTTCTCACAGAAGGAGCATGGCATATTGGGGTCACAGGTGCAGGAGCTGGTGCCTGCAGACAAGACAGAGTCGGAGGAAAGGGGACTAGAGTCATCAGATCAAGGTCGACACAATATCTCTTCAGTGTGCAATGCCGCTTTGACTTTGTCCTTGTCGAGATCTCTGAGCAGGGCAAGAGAGGACATGAAATGATAGTATTCCAGTCCCACAGTACAAATCATAGTTACTGTATGCAGAACAGTTCATCATCAAGATTGGTGAGACTAAAGGTGGAGGGACAAAGCTCCTTGATCCTGGACAAACACAGAGGATGTTGCATCCACCAGCCAGGATGACTAAGAATATCACACTCATTTCCTACAGCCATGTCTCAGCACACTTGCATCGTTCTACAAGAATTATTTCAGATGGGATGCTGATGCTGCTGTGGCAAAGATGTATACTACTGTAGGGGCAAGTGCTGAGCTGTGCCTGCTGTTGGATTCTTTAGTCCATATTTGGTATTACTTGCTTACTTAAGCAGTACCTTACATCGGACCATTTACCTTTAGTCTTACTTAGTGACTTACTGAGTATTCTACAGGTTATGAGCCCTGGTGCTTCTCAGTGACCACAAG
>JBBPRB010000296.1:0-18870 GCA_038092815.1 Hortiboletus rubellus
CAGGACAAGAACGACAGCAAGGGCGCAGCACATAAGCTGAAGCCGAAGTCCTATTCGTCCGCACGACTCCGGAGTTCCGGAGTTCCACCAGGAGTTGATCGGTCTCTAACAGTATAATCTAGCTCCCACTTGCTGAATTCATTCCTTTCAGTCGAGACTCATCAATCAGATCCCTCGTACCAAGTGGTAAACCCCATCATGAATTCCTCCGTACCCTCCGACCCTTCCATCATGACATCCGCCTCATCCCGTCATGACATCCTCAGTGTCTTTTTGAATCGTCGTCACCATCCTACAGTCACTAGCAACCACCAGTTCCGTGGTTTCTCCCCTCGCCATCCTACCTTCTCCACCTCTCAGTCACAACCCCAGTCAACTCCAACTCCGTGAGTACAACTCCAGAGTGAGAGTGGTTGTTCCTCCACCACTCCTAGTCAGCGCTTTAGTACAGCGCGGGACCAGCCCCCTCAGTCAAACAGCACCTCCGACAGTGACCCCGACAACGACTCTGAAGACGTCCAGGACGCTCCAGGCAACGTCCTCACCCTCCTTACCCGTGCAGTCAGGGACTTAGCCAAGTCCACTGGCCGCACTCCCTCCACCCCCACCTCCGGTCAGAGAACCAAGGTCCGTGCTCCGGACCAGTTCGATGGCTCCGACCCCCGCAAACTCCGCGCCTTCCTGGTGCAATGTGAGCTTTGCTTCCAGGACCGTCCAAAGGCCTTCCGATCCGACTGAGCCAAGGTCGTTTTCGCCCAGTCATACCTCTCTGGTATGGCCTTGGAATGGTTCGAGCCTGACCTCCTGACCTCCGACCCCTCCGAACTCCGCCCCCTGTGGATGGACCATTATCAAGAGTTCGTCCTGGAACTCCAGATGAACTTCGGTCCCCACAATCCCGTCGGTGATGCTGAGCACCAACTCCACCATCTGTCTATGACAGATGAGCAACGTGTAAACAAGTATGTGGTCCAGTTCAACCGCATAGCTTGTCAAGTCCGAGGCTATGGAGACGGTGCACTCCGGCACCTCTTCTACCAAGGACTTCCGGACCGCATCAAGGATGAGATTTGCCGTGTTGGCAAACCCCCCACCCTCTCGGGCATGCGCACCCTGGCGCAGTTCATTGATGCGCGCCATTGGGAGCGCCGGTCTGAACTCACCTGTCATTCGCCAGCCAGCACCACTCCGTCACCCCCATCCTCATCTCCGTCCATCACACCCTCCAGCTCCGCATCCACCTCCGACGCCCCTGACATCTCTGACCCCTCCGATTCTGACACCTCAGAAACACATTCCTTGCCCTCCGACTCCGACTCCGACTCCGACTCTGAAGATGCCTCCTCTGAGGAATCTGACCCCCCGTCTCCACTAGAATCAGATGGCGAGTCCTCTGATGCCTAGTTAGACACCTCCGATCCGCACTTTGGATGGGCGCTGTCGTCCATTGTGCGCTGTTAGGTTCCCAGCTCAGCACTACCACTGTGAACCCCCCTTCCCTTGAACTCCGCTACACCTTGAAGGTGTTACCCCGACCTCCTTAACTCTGCTTTCCGACTCCTGTGCGCCTAGATGGTGCTCCTCCTGTCCCCTCTGGTTTGTTCTGTGAACTCCGGAAATCCCCACCCCTCCTTCTCCCATCTTCTCTGAACCAGTAGTCACTCCATGACATTGCTATGTCAACCTCCGCTAGAAGCCTCTGTCCCTTGTTTAGGAATCCACTAACTTGCCCACTTACGCTCCATCGAGCAGTAGGGTAGGGTAGTACATTATTCCGTTCACCTGATAAGCTTGCCAGCACTTTTTTGGGCTCTACTCCGCAGCCTCCGGACCTCGTCCTCCGGCTGACTCCGCCACCTCCGACCTACTGTGTTCTCCACCCGCACAGTTTTTGCCATCGCGCCCAGCTGTGTCTGGCACTCTCCGGCGACCTGCCTCCCTTTGCCCCTCTGCACCTCTGGTTATTTGGGTTGTCCCCTTGGAGCCTCAGCTTCATACACCGATCTCTTCAAGGAATCACCTCCCTATAGCTGCCACCCTCCGCGCTCTTCCCCCCGATCTACCCTCTGTGGACGCTGGGATGTCCACTCCTAAGAGGGGGATAGGGACTCCGCTCCCCTACTCCGGCCTTTGATTAGGTTCACTCCGCTCCATCCCTCACCCAACTCTGACCAATTTCGGTTGCATTTTGCAACACCTCCGAGACATAAGTATCTACTTTGTCTACCCCAAACCCCCTACTCCTCCGACTCCTCCTCAGTCCCCTCCGACTCCCTGTAATCCTCCAACACCTCCTCCATCTCCTTCGCCATCAATCTGGCCATCTCCTTGGCCACCTCCGCTTCCTCACCCTCCTGGAGATATTTCTCCTCCAGTTCTTCCTCTGCCCGGTACTTCTCCTTCTCCTTGAGCTGCACCAAGCTCTCTAGGAGCTGGTTTTGGCGGTCCACACGCTTGTTGTGCGACCTTAGGACATTGCGGATTTCCCAAAGGACCTCCACGAGACCCCCTGCCTCTCCCTCCGACCCCCTCGCCCTACTCGGGCCCACCTCCGGCACCTCCGTCCGTGCCTTCTTCTGCTTATCCCTCGGTGACTCCTCCTCCGCTTTCCTCCTCCGCTTTGTCGCCCCCTCTGATCCCTCCGCTCCCGGCCTCAGGCACTTGGCCTTGGCCTCCCGACACGGCACACACGATGTCGATTGCCCAGGACCGAGTTTGCACTCCAGGTCCTGGTTTTCGCACCGTATGCACCTCGGCGCCTCCAACTCCGTCCACACCTTCTCCTTCCCCTTCTCCACCCCTGCTCGCTGCTGACGAGCCACCTGTTCAGCCTTTTTCCTGTCAGCCTACATGCCCTCCGACCTCCGGCTGACCACGTACCTGTCGCCGTGCAGCCTCCTCTGCTTCTGCCTCTGCTTCCTCTTCCGCCCTCCGTGCCTCCTCCGCTTTACGCGCCTCCTCCGCCTCGCGTGCCTCCTTCTCCACCCTCCTTCTCTGCTGCCGCTCGGCAAACTTCGCGTCGCAAATGTCTTCGTTGTCGTCGGCGCACTCCGCCAGGCGCTTGTCGGACCAGGTAGTGATGTCGTCGATTTCGGACATGGTGATGGTTGGGGAATAAGGAGCATCTGACCTCCCTCACGGACTTTATAGTCCTTCCTGAACTCCGACCTCCGCTTTCTCACTCCGCCCATCTCCACCTCCGCATTGTCCTCCTATGGCCCTCAGGGGTTCAGGCCTAAGAGGGGGATACTGTCATATACCGTGCCAACCCCTAGCACGACTCCAGCCTCCGGGCACAACTCCGCTCCTTCAGGAGCGATCTCCAGTCCGTTCTCTATTAATATGTACCTCCGTTCCTCCGGACACTTGTATTCTGACTCATCCTCCCTGACTCCCTTACTTACGATACACTTTGTTCCATACATAGTTCAGTTCCGACTCTTAGATACCTCCGACCTGTGCTTGCACAGCTCCGGCATTCGTCCTGCCGGAGCGCAGCCCCGGCTTTCTTATCTTCCGTTCTCCGTCTCAGTCATCCGTTTACTAATACTGTACTTTCCCTCTGTATATAAACTCCTAGACACTCCATGTACAGTAGCTAGATTATCAACTTGGACAGACTCCTGTTCCTTCCGTCATCTCTGTTCCTCTCCGCTCTGAAATACAGGACAAGAACGACAGCAAGGGCGCAGCACATAAACTGAAGCCAAAGTCCTATCCGTCTGCATAACTCCGGAGTTCCGGAGTTCCACCAGGAGTTGACCAGTCTTTAACAATGACCTGAGAGGGGAAGAATGGATAAAGTGAAGAAGGGAGGAATGAGAAGCTGGAGGAACATACATATGACCTTTGAAATAAAGATGACCATTGTCAAAGGACCAGTCAAAGAGAGAAAAATGAGGAAAAAAAGGAGAACCATCAGCTAGATTGTCTAAAGTGTGAAAAACAAAAGGATTAGAGGAAGATCAATTTTTGATATGGGTGGCCAGTAAAATATCTAGAGCATTCATAACAGCAGGATCAGGAAGGATAGGAGTATCAGTGTTGTCCTGGGTAGTATTGAGATAGTTGCAACAAGAGAGAGCGTCAGCAGGAGCTATTTGGGTACCAGGGAGAACCTTCCAAACAAGATTGAAGTCCCAGAGAAAGAGGGACCAATGAGCCTGACAACAAGAGAGTTTGCAAGGGTCTTTGAGGTAGGAAAGGTTCTTATGGTTAGTGATGATGGTAACAGGATGGGAGGTGCCTTGAACATATTGACATCATTTAGTAAGAGCAAAGATGACTGAGAAGTTCACAATTATAAATATCATAATTTCGTTCAGCAACAGTAAAGGTTTAGGAGAAATAGACACAGGAATGGAGATCACCATTAGTGTCAGCTTGAAGAAGGTCAGCACTTGTAACTAAAAGAAAGGCATCAGTCATGATGAAGAAAGGTCAGATGATATCATGAATGGTGAGAATAGAGCTAAAGGTAAAGGTAGCCTTGAGGAAATCAAATGCTCACTGCTGGAGGGGAAACCAGGCTCAAGAGTAGTCTTTGCGAATCAAGAGGATTAAAGGGGTGATAGTATGGGAGAAGTTGGGGATGAATTTGCAGTAAAAGTTAGTGAAACCTAAGAAAGATTGAACCCCTTTGACAGAGGTGGGGGGTTGCCAGTTGTGAATGGCAGAGACCTTGATAGGGTCCATATGTTAAGAATTCTGGTATTTCTAATCTAATCTTTCATTTCCTGATACCAGATTCTAGATTGGTCTTTGACCTTATTCTTACGCTATTCCATATTACCCATCACATATAGATAAGCTATTTTCTTATCTCATGGTCTAGACTATGACATCCCTATCTGGTGTTTCATGATATCATAAGATGTAATATACATTTTACTATATGTTTCACATTCTCTTACATGTTTCATATGTGACACATGTTTCCTTTTCATCACGTTTTAAGAGTAGTGTAGAATACTATATAAGACCAGGCCTTAAGCCTGTCTTCCCTATCTTGTTAATCAAGTTCTTTGCTCCCTCCTCTCACTCAGAACCATTTGAGCATTAGCCTTCCCACCTATTGCTGTCATCTGAAGACTTTTTGTTACCATTCATAATCAATTAGTGAGTAACTCCCACTGATACCATAATCCCTTCTTGCCCCTGCGTAATCAGGATATCTATTGTCCTGACCCTGCTCGAACAGAGGACATCATCATACTAGTTCTGATGCCTCTTAAGTTCTTGTGTTATGGTTCATGGATGTTTCTGAATTCATTATGGTGATTGCTATAATTGCCACAGCATTTAATTATGCTATGATACCTCCACTGAGAAAAGAAGATGAACTTGTTGAGTTTGCTCCCCTTTCTTCCTTCTATACCTGCTTCTACACTCCATCGTGCTATGGCACAGTCCAATAACCTAATACACTCCAGTGTCCCATTTTATCTGCCTTGTCCACTCTGCTCTTGGGCATTAGAACATGGACAATACTATGACCATTTGGAGATTGACAGACAAGTTCTGTGACAAAATCCAGAAGCATCCTTACAAGAACATCTAGATTATCCTTCTCGTTTTTATCATACGATATGAGAAAACAGTATATTTCCTTCAGATCAGGTCAAGCTTGACTCCCTGAATGGACTACCCATTTCTACCAATAAACAGTTGACTTCTCACCCTTTCTAATCTCAATTGACTCTGTCCATAATAGAAATCAATGAACCAGAAGAAACCTCTTACTTCAAGCTTCTTTCTAAATGTTAATCTTCTTCTAGACCTCCTACTTCTCCATCCACTCTGAAACAACCACCTCCCTCATATAATTTCTCCTCATCCTCCAATATCTACTTTGATGCTCAAGATACCCCAGAACCCTTTGATTTCTGACAGGGAGAACTTCACTTATGCCAAGTTCATGAATCTCATGGATGTGGAACTCTTCAAGCTACCCATGAATCCTGACCAAGAAGAGAATCTCACTGGGTATGAGCAGGAAAATGACAAGGTTTGCAAAGGCATGGCTTCACAACAAGGAAATGGGTGATCAGTGCACATGGGCGAAAGATATATTATCCATCACACTACAGGTGTTTTATAGTCAAGGGAACACCCAAGACTCTTTCTAATAAGAACAGAAACCATGCAGAATACTATGAAAGGGTCTAGGCAAATGTAAAAGTGATATGAAAGCTCATTGAAACCAAAAGAAATCAATCCAAATAAAAACCAAAGATCTGGAAACAGACAAATAATGTCAGGTTACATTGGATTGAATCAGGTTGGACTAGGATTGGGTTGTATTGGAATGAGATTGGATTGGGTTTGAATGGAATTCATTGGATTATAGTTAGAAGTGATGTGGAAGTTGGTGAAATGATGGGATATGACCACAAGGGACTTCAGTTCCTTACAACAGAACTGTGCAAAGCACAGTTCCAGCAGCCTCAGATTCTAGGGATCACCAAGAAGAGATTGTGGAACACATATGTGGCTGATGACGAAACCAGCAAGGTCATTCTTCAGACTCTTGCACACACCTATCAAACGGACAAGCTTGTTCCTTGATAGAAGGTAACTTGTGCACTGCCAACCATGTGGTCTTACCTATACAGATTAGACTGTATGAGACCCAATTGAGATCTTTGATCTTGATCAATAGTTTCATGTACAAATGTGAAACAATCAGTTCTCCATATGAAGATGCCAGCTGGACTTTTCTGGTCAAGTATTATATTGACGCCCTTTCTACTCAAGTCCATTTTCAAGGATTTGAAGCTATTCATCATGCCCACTTTCCTCCTAACCACAGTCCTCATCTTGAGCTTGAACACTTTCTTGAGCCAAATTGGCTATCTGCTGCAGAAGTCATTGCAGATGATTGGGGTTTTGTTTAGCAAACAGAGCCACCACATTTATCCTTATGGAACGACTCCTTTGATGCCCACCATCATTCTCTCTACCATCACGACCCTGCTTATAAAGTCCAACATTGCATACATCTGGCAAAATGCCGATGGAACCTGGAAAGGGGGCGTAAATTGTTCTCTTCTGCTCTGTGAAAAACATAACAACCATGCTAGATCAGATGATAACTATGACAATGTACCTGATGGCGAATACTACTATAATTCTGCTTATTTGAAAGCTTATGCTCTAGGTGTGAAAGATCACAATACCAAGAATTTATGGCTCATTAATTCGGAATGTTCTAATCACATAATACCTTACCTTAATGATTTTTCTGATTTAAAGGAAGGTACCAAGTTTGCAAGGACTGCCAATGATGGCATCATGCAAATGACTGATCTAGGAATTGTAATATTTAAACAGGCAAAAACAGAGGCCATTCTCATTGTTCTCAAAGACATCTGGTATGCCCCCGATGCTAATTGCAGACTTTTGTCTGTAAATCTTCTCACTACTTCTGGCTATAAATGTGAGATATCAGATCAGACCAGGATCTGGGATGGCCAAGAAAGGGTGGCAATACAGGCCAGTGCTTTATTTCCACCTTCTCTGCTCCACTGGTTTCAGTCCTCTCTAATCACTCCGGTTGGTTTGGTTAACTCCTTGCAGGATCTCAAGTCTTTCAACTTGTGGCATCAACATCTTGGACATCTGTCCAAGAATGTCCTCCAATATGCTTATCAGCATTTGTCAGGTATCCCTTCTCTCACACCACCCACTTCTATGCCTGCTTGCAAAGGCTGTGTATTTGGCAAGGCACATCAGCAGGATTTTCCTGCTTTGTCTTCATATTCTTCTCATGTGCTTGACCTCATTCATACTGATTTGTGTGAAATGCTAACTCTGTTGCATTCTCATCACAAATGGATCATTACTTTTCTTGATGACACTTCTGGCTTTGCAAGCTTGCACTTTCTATGCTCCAAGTCTGATGCTATTCAGGCAATTTAGGATTTGATTGCTTGGGCAAAGAACCAAACTGGTTACTCTCTTCACTCTGTACATTTGGACTGTGGGGGGAAATACATTAATCATTCTCTTTGGACATTCCTCTTGTCCAAGGATATAGAGCATCAAACCTCTATATCTCATACCCCTCAACAAAATGATCGTGCTGAACATTTCAATCACACTATCCTTGAAAAATCAGAAGCTATGCACCAACATGCCTATTTGCCACTCTTTTTTTGGCAAGATGCTGTTGAGACTGCTCTCCACATCTATAATAAACAACCTATGTGTCGTCTTGACTGGTCTACTTCCATATTCAAATGGAATGGAAGTAAGCTTGATGTTTCCTATTTTAAAGTACTGTATTTGGATATCATGCCTATGTTTTCATTCCAAAAGAAGATTGTGCAAATAAGCTATCTGTGAAAGCAAAAGAGGCTATCTTTATTGGATATGAGAAAGGGACAAAAGGATACCATTTCTGGTCTTCTAAAAGAAGAACAGCTATTGTTTCTTCTACTGCCACATTCAATGAACTTGTATTCCCCTATTGTCCTAGAAAGCTAGAAGACAAACCTGCTGAGATTTCTATTCCAGACAGCCTTTCAAACCAGGATCAAAATGAGAATCAAGACCCTATTTCAGCTGACTATATTCCGGTCACTCATTACTATCAATTTCCACCTATGGATGGTCATGATCCCAATCAACAATTCCCTTCTCGAGGAGATCAACAGCCTCCTTGTACTTCTTCCCCCACTCCTCCTGAACCTCCTCCACAAGACAAACCTTGATAAGGAACTTGTATTCATAATCCACGTATTATTCCTGATAACATATATGAAGCTAGACCTTCTATGGAGATTGAACAAGAAGTTCAATTATCAATCTCTACAAACAAGGATAATGATCTAGGAACCTTGTATAGTGCTCAATTCTTTGGCTTTCTAATACCCTCTGCCATCTCCATCACTGGTACACCATCGCACTACAAGGATGTTCTGAAATTTCCAAAAGTAGAACAGAACAAAGGGAGGACTGCAATGGAAGAAGAAATCAAATTGCTTAAAGAGTGTAAAGTATGCAAATTGGTTGACCTTCCACCTGGATGAAAACCTGTCAAAGGGAGATAGGTATATGTTGTCAAAAGCGATGGCTGAACCAAGGCTCATTTTGTTGCCAAAGGCTTTACTCAAGTATATAGAATAGATTTCAAAGAAACCTTTTCACCAGTTGCAAGATTTGAAACTGTTCAACTTCTTCTTTCAATTGCAGCACTTAAAGATTGGAAAATTGAAGCACTAGATGTCAAAACTGCTTTCCTTTTTGAAGAACTTGACGAAGAAATTTATATGGAACAGCCTGAAGATTTTGTACAACCTGGCATGGAGAAGAAAGTTTGTTGCTTGCTAAGGGCTTAAAACATGCTACCTTACAATGGAACAAGGTGCTTCACAAATCTTTGCTAGATATGGGATTTGTTATGACACATGGAGATCCTGGTATCTATGTTCATTTTCACAATCAGGACATTATCATCTCAGTTATTTATTGACAATGCTCTTTTCATGGGCTCCAACTGTTCCTATCTCATAACAAAGAAGCAACAATTTATGAATAAATGGAAAAGCCGTGATCTAGAGGCTGCTACTGAATATCTTGGCATGCGAATAACCCACAATCATTCTAAATAAACATTGAAGCTTGACCAAGTTGCTTATGCCAAGAAGGTCATCAATTGCTTCAAACTCACCAATGCCAAAGTAGCTTATACTCCTCTTCCTTCTGGGTACAATCCTGCTCCTTTCACCTCAGAAACCTCCTCTCAACTCCATAGTCAATATCAGTCAGTGATTGGATCACTACTGTATGTCATGCTGGGAACTTGCCCAGACATTGCCTTTGCTATTATCAAGATGTCACAGTTCTCTGCAAATCCATCAGATGAACACTTGCAGAAAGCACTCTATATAGTGCAGCATCTAATAGGTACCAAAAATCTTTGCATCATATATGATGGATCTTCTTGATCTGACATTATGGCATATTCTGATACAAATTGGGCTAGAGATCAGGAAACTTGTTGATCTACCTCTGGTTATGTGATGTTCATTGGCAATGGAATAGTCTCTTGGCTATCCAGATGACAATGGAAGATAACCTTGTCATCAACAGAAGCAGAATATGTTGGAATGACAGAAGCTACTAAACAGCTTTCTTGGATTCAGATACTTCTTTCCAAATTGAAGTTTGATCTTCAAATCATTCCACTGCTTTGTGACAATCAAGGTGCCATGTTTCTTGCTGCAAATCCAGCACAAGAAGGTCATTCAAAACACATTGAAATTCTGGAACACTATATCCGAGAATGTGTTACAGATGGGAAAATTAAACTTTTCTATATTTCCACTGATGAGCAAGTTGCAGATATCTTTATGAAGAATCTGACATGGCAACACTTCAAGGAGAACAGAAAGAAACTTTCCCTTACACCATATTCATCTCTTCCATCATAAATAGCAAGGTGGAGTATTGAAATATTTAGATTCAATTATCTAAATCTTATCTTGTCTGGGTTGCTCTTCATGATTACTAATTCATTCTAAACCTATGATATCATTGTTCTAGACTGATGACATCATATTATATCATAATGATGTCATATCACACCATTCTCTTGGCCTATTGCACCATACCTTGCACATCTTCTGCCATTGGCTGTCTATTGCTATGCATTGCTACACATTACACAGCCCTCTATTCTTTATGGATATTTCCACAATATGTACAAACATTCTTGTACTATGTATAAACCTGGCTTCTTCTGAGCCTACAATCTAAGTTCTTTACTTCATATCACCATAGTGAATAACTTCTAGCAACTTGTTCACAAGTGCACTACAGCAAGTGAGTACTCTCCCTTACTGGGTTTACCCTTCTGCTGTTGCCTCTGCACCCAAAGAGACCTAGCATTCTCTTTATCTACCCCAAAAGAAACTCTGTAAACAGGTGAGTGAAAGATAGAAGTCCAGGGACTTACTTGACTAGTCTGATGCTAGTCTGGAAGATGTCCAAGAGAAAGACAATAAGACCAGAAGACCAGTGAAAAATAGAAGACGAAAGGGGAAACATTGAGATTGTGGTGAGCAGTGACGGTGAACAGTGATGGTGATGGTATGGTGGTAACAAGAGGTTCGAGTAGTTCATGAATAAGTGTTTTCTAACTCTAAGGTACATGGCTTTATAGTCCAGGCATATCCAGGACTTGCACTATGACCAATAGAGTAATATATGTCAAGAAAAGTGAAATGAAATGAAAAGGCACAAAACAGATCAAAACTCTAAGTAACAGAAGTTAGTTCTAAGAAAGGAATCTGTCAGGCCTGAAAGGCCTAACTGGTCTTCAGTGGTACAAAAGATATATGTAAGGGATCAAAAGGAATAGACTGATGTAACAAAATTATAAGTGAAAGTTCATATCAATCACATTAGACTAAGGTGTCCAGACTAATAGTCCATGTACTGCTCTTTGGCAGCAGCGTCCAGTCTAGGTGGGGAAGGTCCAGAGAGTGATACCAGAGCAAGGGGGAGATAATAGAATGTGTTTGAGAAGGGGGATATTACCATAGAGATACACCAGTCTCTACAGCAAGGAAGGAAGACAGGAGTTGTTTAAATTGATAATCAAGCTACTGGTACAGAGAGTATCTAGGAGCTTAAATATGCTGAAGGTACATAGGATTGGTACACTGATTATGGAGATGGAGAACAGAAGATGTGAAAGTTGGAGCTGTGCTCTGGCAACACAAATGCCAGAGTTGTATATACACAGGTCAGACGTAACTAATAAGCAGATCTAATACTAAAAAGAAACAAGGGAATATTGTAAGTAAGAAAACAAAGGAACAGAGTCAGAGTTCAAAGATTCAGAGGAATGGAGATACATCTTAGGGGAGAACAGATCAAAGATCACTCTTGAAAAAGCAGAGTTATGCCCAGAGGGCTGGAGGTGTGATTGAAAAGTCATGCATATGATAGCAATCAGATTTAGCCAGATGGCATCAGCCACCAAAGTCAGGCTTTGTTAGAGACCAATCAACTCCTGGTGGAACTCCAGAACTCCAGAGTTTGTGCAGACAGATAGGACTTCAGCTTCAGCTTATGTGCTATGCCCTTGCTGTTATTTGTGTTCTATATTTCGGAGCAGAGAGGAACAGAGGATATGGAAGGAATAGGAGTCTGTCCAAGTTGATAATCTAGCTACTGTACACGGAGTATCTAAGAGTTTATATATGAAGGAGAGAGTATAGTATTAGTAACAGATGACAGAGATGGAGGACAGAAGATCAGAAAGCCAGTGCTGTGCTCCAGCAGGACGAATGCCAGAGCTGTGCAAGCACAGGTTGGAGGTATTTAAGGATCGGAACTAACTATGTATGAAACAAGGAGTATCGTAAATACAGAGTGTCAGGGAGGATGAGTCAGAATACAGATGTCTGGAGGAATGAAGATGCATATTTACAGAGAATAGATCAGAGATCGCTTCTGAAGGAGCGGAGTTGTGCCTGAAGGCTAGAGTGTGCTAGGGGCTGGCATATGTAGTATATGACAGGCTTTTGGAGCTTCAATGGCCCAGCTTGACCAAGCTTAGGCTTCACAAAACTCCAGGCTGTCATATACCATGCCAACTCCTAGCATGACTCCCACCTCTGGGCACAACTCCACTCCTTCAGGAGCAATCTCCGGTCCATTCTCTGTCAATATGTACCTCCATTCCTCCGGACATTTGTATTCTGACTCATCCTCCCTGACACTCTTACTTATGATACACTTTGTTCCATACATAGTATAGTTCCAACTCCTCAATACCTCCGACCTGTGCTCGCACAGCTCTGGCATTCGTCCTGCCAGAGTGCAGCACTGGCTTTATTATCTCCTGTCCTCCGTCTCCATCATCCATTACTAATACTGTACTTTCCCTCTGTATATAAACTCCTAGACACTTTATGTACAGTAGCTAGATTATCAACTTGGACAGACTCCTGTTCCCTCTGCCATCTCTGTTCCTCTCCACTCCAAAATATAGGACACAAACAACAGCAAGGGCACAGCATATAAGCTGAAGCCGAAATCCTAACCCATCCGCACAACTCCAGAGTTCCAGAGTTCCGCCAGGAGTTGACCAGTCTCTAACACAGGCCAGGACTACCAGTTACAGTATATAGGAATATTGCCAGCTGCTGCTCAACAAAGATCCCATGTCATGATTTTTGAAAGCCATTCTTTGTACAAGTGCTTCAAATACATCATATCCAATTTCAAGGGATGTCTGTTTACAAGTTCAAGAACCTGTTCTTCACAAATGAGGATGGATGTGTAGTATGATATTTTTTGGGGCTTGGAAAGGAAAAGTAGTTGGTAGTAATATAAGATTTGGACAATGATTGTTGAAAGCAATAAAAAGGCCATTGCCATTGTTTCTGGTGCACTAGAACAAGCTGGGCTTCACAATTCATGTTGGTAGTTCTTCCAGGCTGTGATAACTGGTCTAATCAATGATATGTATATATCAGTCAGGGCCAGTGATCTCTAAGTCAAATGACTGGTAACAGCCAAACCCAACCAGTACCAGCTGAGCCCAAAAGTGACAACCTGAACTGGACCTAAGTTGTAACACAATGTGCCATTACAGGGTCACTTCCCTTTTTGGTTTACCCCTTGCGCGGGAAAAAAAATTGTCATGAGTTTCGCACAGTTCATTACATAATGCATTGCTAGTACCTAGGAATAAAAATAAGCAGGCACGCTGGTCGTGAGTGTCGTAGCAGGCGTAAGCAGTCATGAAAAGTCTAGATCCGGGTCGTCTCGAAATTCAATGAGATGCAATGAAATCAAACTTAAAAAAGTTGAGGGGGATGGAAACGAATCGGGCGGCAACAATGCCAAGATGTTGAATGAGACAACCCGCCATTAGCTTGAGCTATCTGGGTTCAAGTTGGGCAACCGGAGAGTTAGAGTTTCGCTCTGCCCACGCGGTCTGCCATTCATTTCCATCGGAGGTCTTGAAGATCGCTTTGACCGCAACGACGAGTCATCCTGGGAGCGGGAGAAGAAGTCGTCATCGCCTTCATATGGGGACGGCCCCGAGTTTATCTGCGCAACGCCATGAAATCAGGATGAACGTCGCCCGGAGAAAACGTGTGGAGAAAAATATCGCCAGACCCACCCATTGTTTGAGAACATCCGCTACTCGAGAGGCTTCCTCAGCATTAAAGGTCACATCCGTCCCTTTTTCGGCATGCAACCGCATCAACTCGCTCAACGATCTCCGCTCTTTTCCGCCACCGAGCTTTCGCCGAGGTGTATCCTCCACACCATCGCTAGGAAATACCACCGAGTTCCGAGGTGTTGACTTTGTCCGTCTATTCACGCGCGAGGAGTTGATCTCGCCCTCCGAGCGATCCCAGTCCTCGGAGCTGAGTGAAAGAGAGGATAGTGTGAAGTTCTCCTTGAAAGACATGGCGGTGTGGGCGGTACGGAGGACGGGACAACTCAGTGAAGCAGGAATGGAGAAGAGTTCGGTTTAGGAAGCGTTTGGTCGACCCTGAGCCCAGCGCTTGTTTGACGGACTTAATATTGCGCACGGCCAATGAAGATCGAAAACGGATGGAACAATGATTGATTGGCGACTTGGGACCCGTCTGCAATCACCCGTTCAACAAGTTGGTGGTGGTGTTGGGATTTGCCTCGACTAGAGTGGGAGTTGCGGCCTTACAGACGCTCGTCACGAGTGCCACCACCATCGAACCTTATTTACCTCCACCCCGATCAACACCGGATCAGTTTGATCAAAGGTTTCATTTTCGTCACTCAGAATTTTCCCTCTCCAGTCAACGATTTTGGCTTATCTGTAACAGAAGTTCGCAGCCGATCCTTTTCAGAGGGTATCCAGAGAACGCACAACCCGTACATGCGGCAACCCCCTCCCTGCATGACGAAAATATGTATAAACAAATAGTTGACACCTCCAGCGAACCGTGATAATAGTAGACCATGGACAAACTACCTTTTCCCCACGTGAATTCGGGCAATGGCCAACAAACAGGCACCATGTATGAATTCAACCAAGCTGTATATATTAAGCAACAAGAATTAGAATCCTCGTATCCTATACGGATCAGTCCGATGTGGTATCAGAGAGTTCCCCACAAGGAGAACTTTCGCATTTCACAGGAAGTAAACCACAGCGCCAAGCAAGGTAGTAAGAACAAGTCCGAGATGGATGGTGCTTCCGGAAATGGCTCCACCTGTTGATCCAGTCGAGCTACTGCCGGAAGCAGTCTGAGTGCCGGAAGCAGACGCGCTACTGGTGGATGGAGGGGCTGCAGTAGCGAGGGGTTTCACAATCGACCAGGAAGCCGCCGCATTCACGGACGTGTTACCCTCTTGATATGGGAGGAAAGAGACAGTGCCATTGCTAGAAAGCTGAATGAGGGAATTGGTGCTGGCGAAGTAGGTAGCCTTCGGATCTTTGACTGTCGGGCCGGCAAGCTGTTGGGTAGTGTTGGTCTGGCAAGTATGGTCTTTGAGTAACAAAGCACTATATCCCGCAACAACCACCTTACCTCAACGTTAATAACGTAGACTGCGGATGAGTCTTGAGGGATGAAAGCAAACTCTTGTTGGACCTGGGATATAAGTTTAGTCGGGACAACGCACGGTCAGGTTTCAGTACATACTCCGCTGTCCTGGAAGAACGACGTCGCCTTTCCGTACACAGCAGGGAACGCATCGCCATTCGGAAGGGGATAGGCCTGCGACTGAGGCTGGAAGTACGAATCTATGATAAAACCCAAGGATGAGTCGGAATAGCCACAATAGAAACCACAAGACGTACAGTGAATAACGAAGATGTCCGCAGATCCGGCAGGGACGCCAGGGACGTCAAGGAAGTGGATGTGGTTTTGAGCTAGAGCCATGACGGGCTGATAGCTGGATGGGTAGGGGGACTGTTCATCATTGACCCATGCAACTGGCGTGCCGTTGGCTGCTTTGAGCAAACCCATATCTAGTGAGAACAGGTTTCCGTTGGAGAGCGCATCTGACCCAGCCTTTTGTTAGTCTCAGAAGGCCAAGAAGATGCGGAGATGGAAGTTACAAAACACGTTGGTGTCGTGGTCCAGGATGGCGCCGAAAGAAGTGGTATCGAAGGACCCCAGCGTGACAGCTTGGGTGGACCACGATTTGGCCGCAGCATCATAGATGTAGAGGGACGATGGGTTTTTAGAATCGCCATTGAGAACGTAGATGGCGTTGGTGTACTGGGAGGATACTCAGACGGAGGAAAACGGTATGGAAAACCAACATGGCACACATACCTGTGAGAGGTAGCATGTGGTGTTGGTACCATCGAAAGACCTGAAAACATGAGTCAACTCTGGGGAATGATGAGGCTGACATGTCCCTACGGCCGCCCAGTGGTGGTAATGTCTGTTGCTTGTCCACCTGCAGAGAACAAGTCAGACAAGAGACAGATTAAGTATGTTGAGAAGACCTGCGCACTTCCAGACCAAGAGTCTTGTGTACCAACGGACCAGTCTTTGCCATCAAGGCCGAAGGCCAGCAAATTCCAGGTGGTGTCGAAGGCGACACATGGTGATGCTTTCACGGCTGCGGAAGCAGAAAGGAGTAAAAGAGAGGCTACGGTGGGCACTAACATTAGTACTTTTCAAAAGCTGCCACAAAGGAATGGATGCGAGACGTTAGGGTACTACGGACCCAGTTGTGATTTGATCCTTGGTTACGTAATCACCGCTCCGCATTGGCGCACAAGACCGTGTTGTCGGTGGGCTATAGCCTCTTCCGCCGGAACATATGTACAAGGCGAGTGCGAATCAGCCATGTAGCAAAATCCCGACCCAATCAATCGTCATTGGTGCATACATGTGTTTTCTAAACGTAGGGTCCATTCCCTCCCAATGGATTCAGTCGCGAGACATCCCGAAGCCCAGCCTGTCCGATACCCCAACTAGCGACGCTATGCAGTCAAATCGGTGCCCTGGGCCTGGATATTGACCAGGTAGATCCATTCCTGATCTAAAATCAGGAGGCCAGAATTTGTGAAGATCATCTGGGCGGCCGTGCTGTTAACAAAGAACTTTCCGATGAGGGTGCCCTCGGAGTTCCATACGTGGACTCCGTCCCCACACCCTGAATAAACGTTGCCATCCGTGTCAAGTTGAATACCGTCTGGGATGCCAGAATCGCTGTAAGCAAAGACGCGACGGTTTACGAATGACTGGGTGAATGGATCGACGTCATACTGGTAGCTGTTGCAGCGCAAAGTAAGCGTAGTCGAGAACAAAAGGATGTACGAGAACTTGCATTGTGGCAGGAAGTGTCTGATTATTTCCTAGGGAAAGACCGACCATCCCTGTATCGGTCCTGACCATCAATGTAAGTTATCGCAACAGGTAAGCCTAGATATCAGCATGCCACTTACACGAATGCAGTTTTGCCGTCCGGAGTAAAGGCAATTCCGTTTGGTTCGACAAATTGATCCGCGACGACTCGGACTTGACCAGTCGATGGATCGAAGCGGTAGACCTGCGAAGGTAACATCGGTTCAGGACGAGATCTAAACAACCAGCCGTAGCTGCATGGGTCTGTCAACTCTGTTCTTCTCTGAGATCAATGGAAAACTTACGTGGGGTCTGTAAAAAACAAGATATCAGTGCCAGGCAATACCTTGACATCGTCTAGTGAGTTGAACTGCCTGCCGTAGAAGTTGTCCAGCAGGACGGTGGTATTGAATGGCGGATTGGGATTCACGAGTACAACTGAAGGAGGCGAAAGGGCACGTCCCTCGGTAACGAAGAGAAGATTTCCCTTGTATGGCCCCGTGCCTCCGTTTACGAGCTGTACATCGTCGGAAAGGTTTAACTGACCAAATGTGAGCAGTTTTCTGTTAATATCTACTGTGAACCCAAACTCACGGTCTGGATTGGTACGTTAACTCCACCCGTGGTAGCAGCAAGGGCATTGTCGACTTCCGTCATGTTAACCATCGATATGACGCTATTATTGTACCAGCCACTGTAGCCACCAGGATAGCTAGCGAAGAAAACGAGGTTGAGCTCAGGTACATAGATTGGCGCTTCGAAAGCAACGGAAAACCCTGGGTGTGACGCGACAAGACGCATGGTTGCATCCACTCCAGTTACTTTGAGGAAGGAGGGATCAAAGAATTGGATGCACGGTGGGGTGGTGTTTGTGGGGTCGAAACCTACGAGGGAGTCGTTTGTACGCCATTGAGCGTAATTTGCACCCACGACATTGTATTCAAGCGGGTTAATATACTGAGTCTGTTAACAATCTCCTCGTGAGCCTCTGTGGAAAACATACCACAGCACCAGGAGGTAAGGTGAGATTCATGGAGTCAGCGGCAATCGTGTCTGGCGCCAAAGCAATGGCGATTGCCAATAAAGCAAAGGTAGTGACAACCATCAACTGATAAAAAGCCGAGAATTTGAGAGCAGTTCGTCTTTATGCTGAAAGTCAGTCGTCACAGCGCCCAGTTGGAACAAGGTCAGATCCACGTACTCGAGACATTCCCCTTTTAAAGCCTGGACTTGGTTTGGTCGCTGGGAATGGGGCCGCTCGGAACCCTTCTATGCCCGCCTTGAGTTACCAAACAGATCACTGAGAACACCTCAAACGCGGTGAAATCTCAGTGTTGCTTCTCTTTCTCGAATCCCACTCTCCGGCATGGTGCTGCATGGGGACGAGAAAATGATGGGTACCCGAACCCGACAGCTTGGCTAGCCCGTGGGATCATGGTACGCATACCTTGTCGTAAGAAGCCTCCTTACTCCCCGCCCGCCTTTACTCATCTTCACAGACCACCGTTGCGGAGGGTCGTGCATTCTGACATACTTTCTGTCTGGTAAG
>JBBPRB010000297.1:0-18869 GCA_038092815.1 Hortiboletus rubellus
GGGTGCAAAACTGTTGCAATGGTATTGGTGTTTTGAAATGGATGTATCTTTGCAGTATGTAAGCGAAATCACATGACCCTGGGGACAAAGTTGTAGCTAAGGGTTTGTACTTTATTCGTTCCCACCAAAGCAAAGTGAAATTCCCACAAGTGATTGCGGGGCGCTTCGCGCCCCGGTTTGAGGTTAGGCATTGCAACGGTTTTGCACCTCACTGTATGTCAAAAAAAAAGAAAAAGAACATCGTCCCTTCATGGGTAAACAGAAACCATGCGGAATACTACAAAGGGGTCTAGGCCTATGTCGAAGTGATATGACAGCTCAATGAAACCAAAAGAAAACAATCCGAATGAAAAACAAAGATCTGGATGGATCTTGCACGTGCGGAGATCCAGAAACAGACAGATAATGTTGGGTTGCATCGGATTGGATTGGGTTGGACTAGGATTGGATCGGGTTGGACTAGGATTGAATTGGGTTGGGCTAGGATTTGTTGGAATATGATTAGGAGCGATGTGGAAGTCGGTGAAATGATAGGATACGACCACAAGGAACTTCAGTTCCTCACAGCACTCACCATAGCATATCACACAGAACGGCAGTCTGCAGGACAGTGTGACTGGGATTGGCAGTGGGTGCAGAGATGGATGGTACGGGGGTGGTGGGTATGTCAGGCTGGGGTGTACATAACCATTCAGGGAGAGTGTGTGACTGCCAACTTGGACAAGGAGGAAAGGTTGTTTGGTGATCTTCTGGGATACTTGATGGGCAATTTCGTCCTCCTTGGACTTATCTTCCATAGTGTCTTCCTGTACCTGTGCACCAAATGTAGCTTCGTTCATCAGGCCATCCTTTGATTTAGACTCTAGGCCGTCGTGCTCGTTCTTGAATCTGATGAGAATAGGGTTGATGTTGAGCTGCACCCAGAAACAGAACATACCTTTGACGATGGGGTAGGTAAAGGTTGAACTATGAAGCAATCTCGAATGCATGATGGTCAGCATATTTATTCACATAGTAAGCATGAAAGACGTCATAGGAATGCTGCTGTCCAATTTCAGGAGGGATTTCCTGAGTGTCATACACTGGTATCAGATAAGCAGTGCGGTGAATGGTGTCAATGTGGATCACTGAAATGTCGGGCTGATGACAAGCATTATAGCCTGGACATACAATCCACATCCCTGTGTCTTCATTGGGCTCGTCTAAAAGAACGAACCATCAAATGACAGTGCAAGGATAGTCTCCTCTATCCTGAGTTTTGGAGAAGAAGGCATGGATGTGCACCACATCCATCCCTTGTATTCCCTGAATACTGGGGTTGGTGTTTATAAATGCACAGTCCAGTTGCAGAGCCCCACACCTTTAGGATAGGTTGGATCAAATCATCTTGTGCCGCATTCCACCCACCCCACTAATGTCACTAGGGGCAAAAAAGGTAGCTGACACTGCATTAAAAACCTTGACTCTTCCATCATACATGGGGCACTTGTGAAGGGATACATTGATGAGATTGTGGGGATCTTCAGGATTTGTCATTTGGAATAGAAAGCGCTGGATAAGCTCATGAAGTTGAGGTATATCAAGCTTGACACTAAGTTCTGTAACTGTTTGCACACACTTTCGCTTTATAAGGATTATGTCAAGTCAAGTATTTGTGAGATCAGTGGTATACATACAAACAGTGCGGGCAAGCTCAACCTGCACATCCATGCGAGTTAGTTCATCCACAGCATATCTGTCTCCGTAGCTCTCCTGTGCCTGAGAGGTATTGTCAGGACTGGGAGGACCTTTGGAGCCCTGCATTGGCCTCGAACGATTCACATCAGCCTCATTCACACTTGCTGTAAACTTGAACATAAGCAAATGAACACAAAAATAAATGATTGCCTAGTACCTAAAACCTGTAAAATCCATGTAATGCATGTTCTGTCTAGCATCCTCTGCTGATTGAAGTTGACACAGCACAGTGCTAGCTTATTCAATAGCTGGTTAATGATCAGCATTTGCCTAAGAGCATTATGGTGGTTTGATCATCTATATGGCTGCTTCACTGCTTTGATCTGCTTTGACTCCGTGATGGAAGAACAGAGTTTATTTGGGGCACCAAACAGACATATGAGATCAGGATAATGTGCCATTGCATATTGGCAAGAAAGTGAGAATGTATTTACAATATCCAGGTAAAAAAATTGACAGTATTGATGGTAGCGCTCCAGGGCCTCTGTGATGGTAGCTAGTGTGATGTCAGTGATGATATTTCGATGAATGAGATAACAGAACTCAAGAAGGGCGTGCAATGCCCATACAACATCATGCAGAACATGGCCCTTGATTGCTGGAAGATAAACCTAGTGCACATTAATTTATCATTCCAAAATGCGGTCACAAATGCAATTACCTTCATTAATGCCTTCGAATCATCACCAGTCCATTGTTTGAAGTGATGTCCTTGCGGGAACTGCCTTAGGCCAGAGAAGGGTGTTATTGCAGCAATACTAAAGGGACCATAGTAAGCTTGGGCTGGAAGTGTGAAATGTTCAACCTACTGATGATCTATGTCATCCAGAACCGCATCCACATCCACACCATAGGCCACATTGTCTTCTTTCTAGATAAGATCAGTAGAAATGCTTAAGAAAAACGCTTACCAGACAACTAAATCTTATTTCCATGGATAGTAAACCTATAGCAAGGTGAAGAGGAAACTCTTTCCTGGTCAAGTTGGTACTAGAAACAAGTATCAATCTCATAGAAAGGGGTTAACTATTAGGCATGTGGTTTGTTTGTCAATCGTCAATGAGGTTGAGGGTGATTGGGGTTCAGCAATTTGTTGAGGGTCTGTGTTTTCAGGGGGTGATATATGATTTGTACAATGGATAGTTGGGGGGAATAGTCTAGTCAACTCTCGGATTGCTAGAAGGGAGTACTCTGTAGCGACTAGGGTTGCTTTCCTAAGATGCACTCTCAATGGGCTTCCAATTAGCTCCAGTCGATTAAGGAATGCTCAATTGGATAGGTAGCGTAAATACGCTTCAATTTCACTTACTGATTCACACACGTCTCTTAGTCACACAAAACAGTCTTTCCTAAACTGATTCTATTATGCACTAAGGAGTTGGCAATCAGCTTCAATATGCTCGACTAGAACCTCTTTCCCAAGATACTAATGAACTATTAGGTCTCCCTACTTAGCTGGGGATTTATTCCCTTTAGTTGCCTGCTCTGGGGTTTTTTTCCTAAAGGTGTCCTAACTGTTCCTATCCTAAGGGATGCAGTATACTCCTAACTATGGGTCTAAGTAGTTCTACTGTATGTATAGTGTGGGAAACTTCTCTACACAGCCTCACTGTTTGTTTGTAGAGGGGTGCACTTATGAGCACTTGTTGGTTGAGTTCAATTGAATAGGAACCTTTTTTCTAAAAGAGGGAATTTTTCCTAAAAGAGGGAACTTTCCTAAAAGAGCAAACATTCCTAAAAGAGCAAACTTTCCTAAAAGAGGGAACTATCCAAATGGGGCTGAATTGTGCTCCTTATATAGTAGTTTACATGTGGCTGTGCTACCTTCAGTTCCGAGGTGGCTGTGCCAAAATATGACTCATACTAACTCATACTGACTCACTTTGACTCAACCTGTTAGAAAATGACTTGCAATGAGCTAAAAATAGCCTTTGGCTTGGCAATGACTCATGCTGACTCACTATGACTGATGCTGTGCAGGTCACATGATCATTCTGCTAGTCTAGGAGCAATGCTTTGGTTAGTCCTCATTTGACTCACTTTGACTCATATTGACTCATTATGACTCATGTTGTGCAAGGTCACATGATCTGAGTCAGGTGATTCACAACTGAGGTCACATGCTCCAATTGCTTCCCTGACACTTGGCTAAGTACTTAAGGGTAAAAGAGATATTAAGAAAATGGTTGGCTATGTACTTGTTGGTAGTAATAAAAGTATGTTGAGAGAAATCATTTTGTTTCTCCACAACCTGTGAATGAACAAATAAGGAAAAATAGGGGTACATACTAGACACTATGATCCATATGTCCCTCAATTAGCTAAGCATTTGGAGTGCAGGAATGAGGTGAAAACTGAAATCTCGGGTCAAATGTCTAGCATCAGATATACAATAACTATGTATTCACATCCAATCATTCTGGTGCAGGTCAGCGTGAAGATACCGCTCAACCCACTCCACGAAGTGATGTTTAAAGGCGCCTTTGATAATCTGGTGCAATAGATCCAGCGCTAACAACTCATGGATGTCAGCACAAGGGAAGTCGTTTGTGAAGGGCTGTCCAGTATATAAGCATCCTGATGGTTAAAGTATAATGTTACATACCACTAATTCGCCCATGATGCCATATTCTTCCCATAGATGGCCTAGTCCAAAGCACTTGGCAAGCCAAGTAATTAGTGACTCTGTGTGTTCCTGACAGCAATACAACACATGCGTATCAAGGTTCTTCCATGTAGCAAGACATCTACTTTGAGAGTGTAAGACATTTACAACAAAATCAAGTATCAATTAGCTTACTTTGCACACCAACCGCGTACTATGCATGCAATGAGGACTTGCTCCTCATAATCAGCAATATAAGGGCCAAGTCCATAGATAACATGGCAGTAGTGGCCATCCCCGAAATGTACTACGTCAGGATTTGTCGTGAAGTGCTTTAAAGATTGCAAGATGAGTGACAAGGAGGAGTGAAACAACTGTCGACGGAATTGTCAAAACTCGCTTGTCTTCGCATGTACTTTCATTGCTGTAATAAGTACAAGTGATCAATGACAATGCCAATAAAATAGAGACAGAACTACATACTTTTCGGCATGGCTAAAAAACCAATGAGTACTAGGGCATTCACATGCACACACCGCACATTGTTGCAAACATTTCCAATGGATAGATAAAGCAGATAGAAGTCATTTTGGCCATTTGCCACAGGTACTGTTGTCTTGTCACTGCCGAGAATAATTGGCATGAATACAGATCCGTGCATCGCAAGATCCTGTGCAATTACATCCTGTTTTAATTGAGCAGTGATCCGGGGGGACAGGACGTACTGCTTGATTCCATGCCCAGTCACCAGACATGAAATCACACCATTGGTGCTCACCGGTAGTTGCAACAAACTCGTGATATGGACGAAGGTCCAAATCACTGGAAAGAACGGGGTTCCCTAAGATATTCTGGACCACCTTGTGTGGGTTGCGGAAATAGACGTCATATACGTATGTCATCCATCCAGGGTGGTACTCCATCGGCTGGGTGATCACCAGTGTAGCATACCATAAAACTATCACATTTCACATCTCCAAGCTCGATGCGATTGATTATTCAGCAAATATCCTTGTGGTCAAGTGTGTGTTAGAGACCGGTTAACTCCTGGTGGAACTCCAGAACTCTGGAGTTATATGGATGGGTTAGGACTTTGGCTTCAGCTTATGTACTGTGCCCTCACTGTCGTTCGTGTCCTATATTTTGGAGCAGAGAGAAATAGAGATAGCGGAAGGAACAGGAGTCTGTCCAAGTTAATAATCTAGCTACTGTACATGGAGTGTCTAGGAGTTTATATATGGAGGGAAGTACAGTATTAGTAAAGCAGATGACGGAGACAGAGGACGGGAGATGAGAAAGCCGGTGCTGCGCTCCGGCAGGACGAATGCTGGAGCTGTGCATGCACAGGTCGGAAGTATCTAGGAGTCGGAACTATACTATGTACAGAACAAAGGAATATCATAAGTACAGAGTGTCAGGAAGGATTAGTCAGAATACAAATGTCCAGAGGAACGGAGGTACATATTAACAGAGAACGGACCAGAGATCACTCCTGAGGAGTGGAGTTATGCCTGGAGGGCCGGAGTGTGCTAGGGGTTGGCATGGTATATGACAGTGTGTGAGCACTCCCATTGCGAGAAAAGAGCAGTTGACCACCTGCCTCGAGCAAAGATGCAGTCCAGATGTCAAAGAGTGTGTCGATTTGCACGCCAGGCAGTTGTGAGCGAGTATAAAGGAAATTTGCAAGTTCAAACTCCATCTGGCTCCCAAAGGGTGACCAGTCATCAGCTGCCTTTTCTTGAAGGAGAAAAGGAGCACTTTTGGGCAAAAATACTCCTTGTGCATCATATAGATGGCTTGCAAAAAAAAAACACTCATCAGACACACTATATGATAGTGATGCTAGTGCTTACCGTTTAGTAATGTATGATAGTTCCAATACGATTTTTCTCCAGGGCCGAAAAACTCGGTTTTGATGTCAGGTGCAGGTGACAACCTGGGAGTCAGGACCTGAGACACCTAATCATGCATATTGTGCACCTCGCCATCGGCTTCTTCATCGAATACACCCTGTTGTTTGTTGGTTCAAACTGGGGGGTGTGCTAATGCCAGATGCTTGGCATTGAGGTGTTGTGTCAATCCAGACTTGTTTTTGAACCAGTGACAGCACTTGGGACATGGATATGTCAACAAGGCCACTTGAGAGGGCATGGTCCTGGCACAAGAGGCTGTGGTGCCAGCAAAGGATGTTTGCTTATTCAAGTTGGGTAAGGCTCGCCATATATTGCAAACGGGCAATGTTGGATGCTGGCATTTTCAACCAAAACCATTCCTTTGCCTATTTCACCTTTCATCAGAACAATAATAGTGTTGGAAAAAGCTAAGGTATCATTCTAATGTGGTTATGTTGTAATGGCATGTGAATTGAATTACTAAGCATGATAATGCGGCTTAAAATGGCTTTACAATCTGGGGTTGTAAGATAACAATCCCGCAGCGTCCATTACATGTACACGTAAATGTCATTATGGGTTCTCGTGCATCACTTGTGTCTGGTATACCGTGCATTTCAATGTCTCTGTGCTTCTTTCATCTCCTTTTCACCTCTCTCTGAATCACCCCACTACCATGCCGCCAGCTGCCCACAGGTCCAGACAACAAGCCGATTTCCAACCCTTATTGGCACAGTGCCGCCATTGTGGGAACTTGTTCAAGACGCAAGGACTAAAGAAACATGAGAAGAGTTGCCGGAACCATGTGCACAGTACGCTCGATCAGGCGCGCTACATCAGAGAGTTTGAAGAGGAGCGTCAACGGGGTGAGTTTAAGTACATTTCTGACTGATTCGTCTAATCATATTATAACATTGTAACTTCTGAATTACACCTATATTGACAGTGCAGGAGGTCCAAGATTTGATGAGCGGCCCAGCAGCTGGAGCCACCACCTACATCCCTCTGAATCCTGGTTCTGAACTTGCAGTATCCGGCCCAGGTGAGAAAGTAGTACACTCCATCTCAGTTTTCGCTCATTTTTTTGGTTGGTGATTCGCTCTGACGTTGGCAGGAAGAATTTCTTCGAGTTCACCCACTCAGAGTGTTGTTGACGCAGCTGATCCACATGTTTGGCATTCAGACCATGCGAATGCCTACATGGAACAACGTGTAGGCGGTGGTTCCCAAAGCTCTAGTAAGTTCAATATAATTATGCAACCACAGCCCTCGTTACAGTAATAACTGACGTCGGTTATGTATAGTCTCTTCTGATGCATCCATGCGCGATGTTGGCAGTTCAGCTGCTCATTCCGCATCCCCCCAAGGATCTGACGTTGAAGTCGCTGCTGACTTCAAGACCGAGTATCACTCCCGGAGCAACCATCTCCCACTATTCCAGTCCACAGAGAACTTTGGCTGTTCAGCTACATCTGTGGTGCAGCCAGACGAGCAACCTTGGCGACCCTTCAAAACAGAAGCAGACCTCAAGTTTGCTGATGTTGTCATTCAGGCGGGACTGAACACATCCCATGTGAATGCCCTCCTTGGTATCATCTTGCATGTGGCGAATAAACGTACCAACGTCACATTCAAGAATGAGAAAGAGCTTCGTCTGGCGTGCGATCGGGCAGCACAGGAACTAACGCCAGTAGGTTATCCGTTTTTTTGTCATTCATTGTGCCTATCATAATCTAAGTGTGTTTCTTATGCTTAGTTCACGAAGTTGGATGTCGCAGCTGAGTACCAGAAGGAACTGAAAACATCTGAGGTACACGTTCGGTCGCTGTGGGATTGGGCACTCGACTTGTTGAACAATCCACTAGTTGCCCCGACTTCATCTGGGATGCACAATGCTTGTACAGATATGACGGTGAAGACTACAAGTGTTTCTACACTGAGGCGTGGACAGGCGATCATTGGTGGGACATCCAAGTATATTGTCAATAATATGATCTTACTTTATTGCATCCTGTTTACTGTATTTCTTTCATGTATGTAACTGTTTCTTGATGAATCGACAAGTCTTGTCTTCCCAATGTCCCGAATGCTGTCCCCTTCGGTTTCATACTATATGCAGATAAGACCCAACTGTCATCCCACGGAACCATCAAGGCTTATCCTGTCGTGGCACAGTGTGCGAACTTACCGATAGATATACGGAATGGTAAACATTTCGGCGGCGGGTGTATTGTTGGTTGGTTACTGATCGTAAGGATTCTTATTTTTTTTTATAATTCTGAGTGCAATTTGGATATAGGTACCTGAACCAGCAAAAGACGAACATAAGACATCGTGGACAAATTTCAAACGTGTCATCTGGCACGAGTTATTCACTATACTTATTGGAGATCTCTTTCAGCTATCCCAGACCAGCTACAAACACAAATGTTATGACGAGGTCGAGTGTTGGCTGTTCCTTTTGATCCTGATTCTCTCAGCAGACTACAAAGAACTGTATGAGTGACCATTGCCAGACTAATATTCGCACCCACTAATAAATCCATGATTCGTTCCACAGATGTATGATAACCTTGATACGCAGGGCCAAGGGGAAGTGCCCATGTCCTGTGTGTCTCATTCCTCTCAAGGAGCTTTCCAACCTTTCCGCAACATTCCCCACGCGAACGATAAGTCAGGCCATCAAGGGATATCAAGCATATTTCAAGAAGAAGTCTCAAGGTGAGGAGATCCTCAAGGTACTCGGCCTGCGACCGGTCGAGGTAGGTTATTTCCAGTTGAATTCACATTCAATTTGCTGACCTACGATCATAGAACATGTTCTGGAAGGTACGAAACTCAGAACCAGAGCAAGCGGCCAGTTTTGACTGCCTACACTACCTACATGGTGGACTTTGGGGCAAGCACATGCTCGAGGAGCTCAAAATAATTCTGAAGGCACTTGGATAGGAAGTTTCCGCGATAGTAGAGGAGTGGTACGTGATTTCTCAGAATTGTACTATTGGTTGTTTGACTGAATGCATGAATCTCATTGACAGAGTATCTGATTTCCCCAGGTGGCGTAATCTAGCCCACTTTGACACTGTGATGCACATCACCTTCTTGGATGGTAATAAACTGAAAGATCTCGCGAAGGTTAGTGTTCTGCAGTTACACATTCTTATCTGACTGCATCGCTATCTATATATAGCAAGTATTCTATGCTGCCCTTGATGTCCTCACCGAAGTTTCAAGTCCGGAGGGATACCACTTGTTGCACATGCTCGGCACCTATCTGTGAATCAACAGCTTGATAGGTCTTGACATTCACACAGACAAAACACTTGCAATGATTGAGGAAGAACTCTTGGTTTTCAGTGACGAACTCCAGGTACTGCGATGTGACTGACCACCGTTTAATAACCATGTACTAATCATAGTTAAAAAAATATATCAATGCCGCCAAGCACAGCGACATCACCATGCTCAAGCTTGACTGGGATTTCCCAAAGGCGCACCTGTGGAAGCATGTCGTACAGGACATTCGAATGAAGGGAGTTGCCAGGAACTATAGCACCCGCCCAAATGAAAAAATGCACGGTGCACTCAAGGACGCATACGCCGATTGAACGAATGGGAAGGATATTGAAAAACAAGTACATCATGTTTCTAATTATTGGTCCCTAGTTTACATCTTCCATTAAGATCCTCTGTGTTGATCACCACCGCCTGGCCATCAAGTTGCTTAGAGATCATATGGAAGCAGAAAGTGAACACCAGAGTGCAAGCATGGTCCAGGACGAAGAGAAGAGGATGCAGAAGTCAGTGAATCTGTCGCTGATAAGTTAGTGCCGGGATTGCCTGGGCCAGCACACGTGCATCTTGGTTCTCCACGCCCATCACTTTCTACTATCTCAGAGATCAAGGATGCACACCATGGGGATCATGTGTTTGAGGGCTTACGCCACAAGTTCATTGAATTTGTCAATGGTTGCCTTCCTAGCTATGGGATACAACTCGGCGGATGGACAAGGTTCGATCCGACATTCAAGGTAATGTCTGAATACTTCTGTGTCCATTTCTAAGGAAAAGTCTTACTGATTTGATTTGATTTTTTAGATGCACGAACATGCTTATCTCAAGGTCAACTATGCCTCCGAGGTCAATTGGAAGTGGGCTACCGACTACCTATGATGCACCCCCTCATTCCATGGCCGTCCGTGGTATGATTGCACCCTTGTTTAACTTACGGAAGAACACACTGCATTCGTTCACCTCATCTTTGCGTTCAAGTGTACCATTATGGAGTCCGACTTCAGATTTGCGCTCGTACAACCCTATACGGCACGAATCACGAATTGGCTCCCAACACAGACTTGACCGTGACTTGAAGCTTTCCCGCGTCAGGGCAGTTCCTCGCTCACAAGCAATATTCATACCGGTGGATTCAATAATCCGTGGTGCATTGCTTTATCCCGATCCGACCAGCCATGACAACTTCTTCGTTGTCGATCACATCAATGGGGATATGTTTCTCTGTACCATGTTGATGAAGCGGTCTAGGACTGTCTAAGGATTACCCAGGTTCTAAGGTTACAGTCTCCAAGTAATTGATTCAGACTCACTCCTTCTTACAGTATCCTGGACCATCTTTAAATTATAATAGCTATATTACAGTCTGAACCTGGACACAAAGGGGTATAATTTAAATCATTAGCCCAGAACGGAATTCTGCCATGATTTTGAATCAGATTCAGAATTGTATAATCGGATCGGATAATCGTCGTCGGTGTTGCTGCTTTCCCTCCACCACCTGGACCATGTCACAAGATTCCTACAATGCGTAGATTACGTGCGCCTGATTCAGATTCACGCTAACATAGCAAACGATTCAGACTCAGATTCAAACACACTATAACTGTAACCACCATTGCCCATTGAAGTCTAAGGTCTTCTCAAGAAAGCATACTATCAGTAATATGATGGTGAGCTTTCTGGCATGTGGTTACTATTATGCGGTATTGATCATTCCAGTCAGTTCTTCGCGTGGGGTTACACATGCAGTTAGTAATATTACTCTGTCTTATAAATTTTTATAGCCATGGCAGTTGAGTGCGCGATAGACCAAGGAAATCTGACCGACCTGGACCAGCTCGTGCCAATCTGACTCGAGTTTGACATGGAGCATCACAAGTTGCGCGAGACATTTGTCTGGAATGTAAACAGTCAGTTTCCCCACCTCTTTCTACCCACCTCTTATTCAACCTCTCGTTCTGATCCCATCATCACCCCCGAAATGTTCGTGCAGACTCTCCGAGTCGTCGAGAATTACGCCCTCCCTGCTATATATCACATCATGATCATCAAGTCGACCCAAGAACAAGCGAATACTTCAAAGCGCACATTGCCAGCGTAGATGAAGATTGGAGACTGCCTGCACTAGAGGCCCCAGTCGGAAGGACCTGGCGTGAAGGAGCAGGACGATTTGCAAATGGTGGACGAGATTGAGGTGGACGAGACGGGTACATGAAGACCTGCGGATATTGATCACGGTGCGTATGCGCCATGGTATCATTGGTGGGATGTTAACCGTGTGCGTGTTAGCTTGATATCATCATCGGCTCGATGAAGCTGCACGATCAGTTTAATTTGAATGGGACCAACATCCCCAGAACAGTTTGCCGAAGTGCACGCAAACGAGCTCGATATGAATATTTTGTATGTCTAGGTTCAAGTGGGGAGTTTAAGTGAGCATGCACATTTCAATGATGCGGATGCAGTGTCTGATATGTGTCTAGGACTACCATCGTGCATTTAATTGTATAAGTACAGGTGTAAGCGATGGACCAAGATTCTCCAGTCCTTTCTGCCCATTCTCAACTACCTCAGCGATGGCGAGATCGAGCGGAACAAAAATGAGCCAGAAAAGGAGCTCGCCAAGAGATAGAGACGGAACACATGGGGTCATTGTGACATTGCCAGTGCTGCAGCATTTCCAGATCGTGAACCCAACCGGACCTACTGGCACTACCCCTGCAATCGGCTTTCCTGGGCTGGGTCCTGCAGCATGTTGCTGGTCGCGCATCCAATTATAGTCAAGTTTGATGTCAACATGACGGCGGTATTAACATGCCCCCTCAACTCAGAGAACGCGGCGCAGGTCCGAATCAATCGCGCGGCGGTCCAGGTCACTTTGAAACGCATTGATAGGCTGCGCCCATTGGCATCATTAACTGTAACATCAATGCTTATTACGCATGAGACGGCTGAAAGGTTGGCACCACAGGATTCTTCGTTTAGTTTCAATCTGAATCACAATGCACAGCTGCTTATTATACTGTCGACCTGAATTTTCCCTTATGGTTTGATAATTTTTACGTCTCATTTTAATGTTACACTAGCGGTTCCATTGACACGTTTTGATCCGACAGATTCAAAGCCTTGTCAGTGTCGTATACATCACGTCTGAATCAACTGATGTTCCGTGACTCCTGTAATGCCGTCGCAACCTGCAGGTGTGCAATTACATGTGCCGACAGATCAATGATACTTTTCTCTTTCAGCATTTCTTTGTACACAGTCAAAACAGATCCAATGTGACACAAAGCTCGCTTCTTGCTGCCCTTTAAACCTGGGCCAATGTAGGTGCATTCTGAATCCTGGACCGAACTCGTAGACCCATGCTCGCCCCAAGTCAATACCCGTCAACCAGCTCAACCACTTAGCCACATAGACTATGCCTGAAGATTTCACAGGCGTGCTGCATGACCTATCAGGTACCAGTGACGATGATCTTGAAGGCGATGGTGATGACGAGGGCTCTCTGGGTCATACAGGAGGGCAAGTGCCAGGCGATTCTGACGACGAGCAGCAAGCCCGACATGTGATGCTCAATCCTGCTGCAGATGCTAATGCACGAGAACTCAGGAGGGTACGCTTATTAACTTTTTTTCATAAGGCTGGGACATTGTCATACTTAGGTTGCTGTCTTATTACAGGCTCTTGGGCTCGCTCAGCCTGCCTTCTCAGACACACGTACCAAGCTCCTCGATTTGACGAAGCACTACAATGCGTTGGCCAGTGAAGCACAACATTCGAGGAAAGGTGGCCGCAAGTCCAAAGCTCCGAGTTCTCTGGAGCAAAGTATTTCCGATGCAGCAAAGAAGTACTGTCTCTTTTACGAACAAGAAATGTGGTGGACCAAAGGGGTGGGGGGAGCACATGGGAGCATAGACCGTTGTAAAACACTAGTCCCGTCTATGCTGCAATAGCAAGAGGGATACTAGAAAAATAAGAAAGAAGGGTACAAATAGGTTCGTCCCAGGGACCCTAAAGAGGTTGGTGGGGGCGAAGGACCTGACTACACTATCCGGAAAGGAATCCGGAAAGATAGGGGCTAAACCCGGACAAATCCGACCCAGAAGAATAATGAGAAAATGATCTGGAAAGCGAAGTAGAGATCAAGGGAAGTAGAAATATATGTTCAATGTTGGAATCCAAAAACCCGGAGTGGATTTGATGAGATGGTGATGAGATAAGAGAGATCCGGTCAAGGATGAGGACCGGATATGAGCAGAAAAGTGACGAGGTTTGCAAAGACACGGCTTTGCAGCAAGGAAATGGTGATCAGTGCACACGGGCGAAAGATGTATTATCCATTGCACTACAGGGGTTTTATAGTCAAGGGAACACCCAAGACTCTTCCTAATAAGGGAAATATCAACCGGCAACCAAGTACGTCAAAGCAAAAGAAAAAGAACATCGTCCCTTCACGGGTAAACAGAAACCATGCGGAACACTACAAAGGGGTCTAGGCCTATGTCGAAGTGATATGACAGCTCAATGAAACCAAATGAAAACAATCCAAATGAAAAACAAAGATCCGGATAGATCTTGCATGTGTGGAGATCCGGAAACGGACAGATAATGTCGGGTTGCATCAGATTGGATCGGGTTGGACTAGGATTGGATCGGGTTGGACTAGGATTCGTCGGAATATGATTAGGGGTGATGTGGAAGTCGATGGAATGATAGGATACGACCACAAGGAACTTCAGTTCCTTACACCATCACAGAAGGCTTGATTGCCAGCACAGCTACAATTGTAAGTCTCGCTCTCATCTCAAGGTTCTTTGTATTCTACCAGTTTAACATCTTCTGTATTAATAGGTTAGATACTTGTTATTGTGCGACCGCGAGTTTGCGGCAAAGGGCGAAGCAACCGGTATCTCATATCAGAAGGACTTCGAATTCTACCTGAAACTACTCCTGCACCCTGAAAGACGAAGATGGGCGCTTGAAGTCATTGAGTACTTCCACGTCGGTGTGTTTGGCACAAAGTCCTCTGTTACTGAAGCGGCAGACAACCCCACTGGTCCGTCCTCCCATGTTTGCTCATGGGAAGACGACCTGCTGTTAGAGATTGGGAATGACTTTGATCCACCCATGTTTCCATCCCACCCACCTTCTGAACCCCCGGTTTCCAACCCAGGACCTTTTGCAGTGGCGACAAATACTTCTGCAGTTATCCATGAACCAGGACCTGCTCCTGCACCTCGACCCTTGTTTCCAGGATGCAGTGCTTCCTCAGATTCATTGACAGATGTGGACTTTGAACCTCCAATGCCTTCATTGTCGGTCAACCCAGCACGGCCTAGACCCAGGCCTCTGAATCGTGTCACTGAATCTATTCCCCCATCCATCAGCGTCGTGCCTCAGGTCCCTGTTGATACCCACACTATGTCCAAGACCTCTTCTAACGGCCAGGTGACCAACACGGTAATAACTCTGTCAAACGCTGTCAATGCCAATCTACAGCTCGAAGTTGACTGACTTTCCATTAACCCAGATTCTGAACGACCTGAATCTGCCCCAAAGTCAGGTCGTCGTGTGAGGACTACTGCCTTTAGTGGAAGCAAGTCGAAAGTTGGAGCTATTGCAGCATATCCGGTAGGGGCTGCAAATGAGCTGGGGGAAGTTACTGCAGTGCCAGTGGCACCCGTTGGGTGAGCCACACGCAGCAAGAAGAGGGTCCCGGCCAATTAGGATTCATTCTTACTTCTCTCAGTCTGTTACATTTTGTGTTGAAGTTCGTACAGCTTTGAATTATCCATTGCGATTGGGATTTTGACCACGTCTGAATCACAATCTACCATTTACATAATCAGCAATGATAATACTGTCAATGCCATTGTCACTAGTCACCCTCAGGCTTGCTGTATGGTCTGATATTCTAAGGCCAACCTATGACGCCTCCCACTCCCCGCATTTTATACCCCAACCTTCCAGGGTGAGTTCTTCCAACCTCCCCTTTATGTCAGTTTCCTTAAACTTGAACTTGAGTCTGAATCTGATTTAGAATCTCATACACAGGTCAGGATCCCTTTTACGGCCACGTCAGAGTGGCCCACGTTCAGGCCACTGTTTATATTAATCTCGCATAAAAGGTTGTCTTAGACTGCGACGGCATCGTTACACTCCAACAAGTCGTTGTCGATCGTTGCCCATGGTATGTTCCAGTTGTGGGAGATCAACCAGATACGGTGAGAGAAATGTTCAGTATCTCCAATTGGTGCTCAACGTCAACCCAGTCACACCCTCAGAGAGATCTTGGAGATGGTTCGCAAGGACCTTTATTGGCTCCGCCAGGCCTTGTCTTCGCAATTATTGAACTTGTCATCTGTCCCACGGAGCACATCTTCAGTACATCGGAACTTGCCTCACACTCCTATTTGAACTCGCAGTAACGTCTACACCGCAATTCGTAGTGAAGTGTTTGTCTTCACGCAAGTCATGGCAACGCACCAATGAGTTGTCAGTGTTATCTCTACGAAGGCGGTTTTGCAGTATGGTGTGGATGGTTCCAACTTATTCCCTGCAAGGTGTGTTGTTTACTTATTCGCTTGCCTTTTTTTTATACTGTCTTGGCAGGTCAGCGCACTTTGCAATGGTGTTTCTGTTCAGTTAGTCCATCGGTCCAACTTAGCGCGACGAATGTGACAGATTCCAATGCGCATTACTGCAACTCTTATTCAGGGACCAGATGGCGAAGTGGCTCCCGATGCAGACATGCAGCTCATGGATGGCACCCTCGTCAATTTGTTCAAGTATAGCTCTGGTCAAGACCTCACAAAGGCGATTGATAACCTCAACATTGATTCCAGGATGCTTGCCACACAGAAGACCTGCCTTTGAAATCTGTTCCTTATCGGAATGGTGGACAACCGCAACTCACTCCAGCATCTGTTCTCGCAACACATTCTTCTTGCATTGTCAATCATGATGGTCAGCATCTGAATCATTGCATTCGAGTTCATCACCTTGGCCAACTTTGTTGCACCCTGTGCAGAGGATCATGACAAGTTTAACTGGTCCCTTGTTATATGGAAAGAGAGATTTCGCTGCGTCGCACCATTGACTCACTCACCCAGCTCAAATATGACGACAAACGTAACTTGGTTCTCGTCATCTGCGATGGAAACATCATTGGCTCTGGCAATGACCGATCTACGCCCTGTATCAGGCTTGATATCCTTAGTGTGGATCCTAACCCCGAACCTGAGCTGTTAAGTTTCGTGTTGTTGGAGGAGGGGGCTTGGCAACACAACATGGGCAAGGTGTACTCTGGCTTATACAAGTGCGCTGGTCACATCGTGCCTTATCTCATGGTGGTCATTGACAAGGTGGGTAAGCCAACGGAGAGATCACGCCCTGGCAACTGGAGAAAGTGAGACTCGCAGATGGTCATTATGCACTTCTGAACAAGGTATTAATTAGGTTTCTGCTTAAGCAGTGGCTCATCTGTGATCTCCCAGGCAGGTTCACTTCAATTTGCCAATGAATCCACTGGAGTTGGAGATTGCCACCCAAGCACACCCTAAGAACGAGGATACCATTGCCTCTGCAGTAACCTATCGAGCCAATGCATGCCCCGTCCACATGTCACAAGGGCAATGCATGCGCGCACACATTTGGAAGTTATGATTACGCAATTATTATGGTCCAGGTTATTAACAATTCTCAGCACCAGAATCGGAGGCTAAAACCTCTCTTTCCCCTCGACCACAACCATTGACTCTTCGTCACGTCTTCTGGGTCCTGGTCCAGGGCTCTGACATAGTGGTCCAGGACCTGGACAATCCTACTAGGCTATGAATTCCTACTTGTTGTCTGTCATTGTCATCAATGTTCCACGTGGACCTGGACCAGCTGGTGAGTGCGAGGATCATTTAAATCTCATTCAGATATCTGATTCAGAATCTGACTTGTTACAATGCAAGGTGTCACCGGTGTCATTGCTGGCGCTGTCCTCCACCCCTTCCTTCAAAACTCTCCTTGGGTTGACAGTCCCCATCCGCGCCCACTGTTTTCTCCTCTACCGGCTGTCACCTTCTGGATTACAATATGAAGCTTCTTTGTGTCAACACTGCCGCAACTGGCTGTGACCACTGTGAGTAATGACTAGTTAATTTGACACTATCCTGACATTTTAAAATTTGTACAGGAGAGGATCTCCAAATCGTCGCATCACACAACAAGAATTCCGGAATTCGAAGTGGGGTGTAATGAGGAACAGTGTCGATGTAGACCGCATTACCTGAATTGAAGTACAATTGTTATTACAATTGGTCAATGTCAATTGGGCGTCAAACCATTAAAATCTTGACTCTTTGTGCTCGTGTCATTTACACTTGTAGTAATGTCATTTCAATCCAGCCGCATCATTAAAATGGTGACCCCCTATGAAAGTACCGATTTGTGCCATTAAAAGGGGTTATAATACCATTTCAATCCAGCTGACCCAATAATTTGCCCTGTGACATTATTAGTCATTGTAGTGTGTCACTCGATTATGGTAATGATCATTATAATGTCGCCTTGCAGCATTATCTGTCGGAAGCATGCAGTACGCAGTTACTTGGCTTACCTGCTGTGGGTGGTAACTCAGAGATGATAGCGGTTGCTGGTCAAGAGTTAATTAGAACTCAGATGACTGAGTCCGAAAGCTATATACGCTACATGAAGTGCGTGTGAACTAACTACTATAAATGAACTACTACCGTTGTAATACGAGTTCGTTCAACATTATCATCTTTTCTTAGTCATTAACTACATATTTACATTGGGCACTATTGTAATGACCATTTTAAGTAATTATCATGTCATCCAATGACACCCAGAATTTTCCGACAGGATACTTCTAATATGGCAAAGCCCTCACCTTGTAGAACACATGCATCTAATCCAACAAAGTGCCTCGGGCTACCTGACGTCCCATCCAAGAGGAGAACACCTGCAGAGAAGTGGGCTGACGAACAGAGTTTCACTGATGAACAAGCTGTGAAAGCTATGAAGGCAAACGTGGTGACCTGCACCAAAGTGTTTGAATGCAAATACATAGTTAATGTATATGTGATGCTAGACATTTGACCCGAGATTTCAGTTTTCATCTTATTCCCATGGTTCAAATGCTTAGCTAATTGAGGGACATATGGACCATAGTGTCTCGTATGTATCCCTATTTTTTTCCTATTTGTTCATTCACAGGTTGTGGAGAAACAAAATGATTTCTTCCAACATACTTTTATTACTACCTACTAGTACATAGCCAACCATTTTCTTAATATCTCTTTTACCCTTAAGTACTTAGCCAAGTG
>JBBPRB010000298.1:0-18864 GCA_038092815.1 Hortiboletus rubellus
TACATGTACTCAACATTAATGAATTTGATTTTTAGGTTACCTATGTAGACATTGTGGTAAGTATGGGAGGCTATGGTAGTCAATGTAGTATATGGTAGGAATGTGAGTATGACATGTAACGACAGCAGCAATGTAACTATGGCATCACTACCATGAGTTTTCCTTTTTACAGATATTGGGACTAACACCTTGCCTAGCAGCCACTCTCCGTGGAGTTGACACCTATTGTGCGGTTATGTTTGACATGCATGACAGGTGCTGATGGTCTACATTCGGATCTGTCATTCACGTTTATTTGGGGTAATGAGATGACATTGCCCACGAGCCTCTTGCCATCACAGATTGCATCCTCTCCAAGCACGTGCTCAGGTCGCTTGGATCTCCCTTCATCCCACTCCTCCCATCGCCAGCACAATTTCAAGGACGTGCTTGTGTTTGATGCATCCGGGGGCGTCTTGTCCTTGCGACGTATCATACTTGAACAGCGACCTCATAAATCCGGGATTCCCTTCTCGTCACCCATCGCATCACTCATGACAAGCATCTTGCTGCCAGGTATCGGTGGTGCAGGACGATTGAGTGCATCCCTGCTGATTAGGGGTGAGGCAAGGAAATGGTCGGGTTTGACGCAGCAGATGCTTGAGGGAGTGACAGAGTTGGTGGCTAAGGAGAGTACAGTGGCGACGTGGCAATTGAAACAATGGCATGACTGGGGGGAGGTGAAGTACGTGGTGCATCAAGTTGGGGATCAGCCAAAGCCTGGAACATCCAAGTTTGTTACTTTTCATCTTGTTTCGTATTCACCTACTGACGTGGACTGACACTGATACAGCTCACTCGCACATGCAGAATTGTTGGCATGCGCATGTACAACTAGCCTTGTACCCCGATCGATCTATCTTTTGCACCAGTTCTTGTTCTATACCCTTGGCAAAGATTATCATGTGCTCATCCGATGACACCAATTGGCCATCTTGGGTGCAAAGATCGACGTGCAGAAAGAAGTCGAGGCGAGCGCCTTTGCTGTACCCACCGAGGCGCATTTCGTGGAGGACTTGGCCTTTTCATCCGACCACCCGCACGCACAATCTCACCCCCACTCTCATGGACACCACATGCACACACATGGCCCATTGTCGTTTGACGAACTCCTTGCAAGTGTGATGAGTGCTGAGATGACGTACGATCGCAGTGCAGGAGGGAGTCACATGACAATTCCAATGCTGCTGAATGGGGCTGCACAACAGTCGGTCCAGGTGAGGACGGGGATGTCTTGGAGTGGATCTGGAACACGTGCAGCATTATCTGGTATGGGCATGGGCAGGGAGATTCCGATTAGGGTTATGGAGGGTGTTGGGGGTATGATTCGTCAGGAGATGGACTGAGTCAGGCGTGAGCGTGTGATGGGGGATGCATGTGGGGATGATGAAGAAGGGGTACCGCTCAAGTTCGATGAGCAGGATGAGGACTTTGGGGAGGGTGCACCGGTGGGCAGCCATGATGACGAGGGAGAGAGGGATGGGGATGCAGAGGATTTGTGGCGCGTGTGGAGTGAAGAGGATAGGTTGGCAGTGGACAAGGCAGAGACATTTGATGATGTGCTTGAAATTATGGATGAGGATCAGGTGGCTACATCAGTGCCTGCCACCACGGGTATGGGTAAAGGTACAGGAGCGGTTGATCAATAGTAGCATCGAGGTTCTGGACTCGGCACCTAGATCACTTGTGCATTGACTTTCGAGATTTTGACCACCTTTGATCTTTCTTTGTCATTATAGGAGTGGTGGAATGGAGGTGTGTGTACATGTACATTTCATGAGAGAGAATTGGGATGGAATAGCTTATAGGCTAATAAGGATGGTGTATGAGGTATACTTAAGTATATAAACATTTTTCAATACTAGGGTTTAATAGTATCACATCCAAAAGTTTTGTCACATGGCAATTATTGGCTCATTTATCCCCTACAGTTGTTGCTTGTCTTGCACATTGCATGTATAAGTTGGTATGATCTCACAACTAAACTTCATGCCCTTCAAATAAATAGAGATAAGGTGAGATGATCAGATTTTGTATATGTGATACATTTAAGATGAAAAGGAAACAGAAAAAGAAGATTCCAGGACACTTTCACAACACAATACTGCAAACTAGGATGTAGCTATAAAAAAAGATTAAACATATAAGACAAGAGAGGAAACAAGAAGACATACCAAGTCTATGATTCAAGATGAATGCAAGACAGTCATCTGTGCTGGGGTCCTGAGATACTAAGGAACAAAGCTCTGCCTTGAGAGTATCATATGAACTATTGAACCTGGAATATGCTTCATTCAAAGCAGTGTCTGGGGTAGCATCAGTAGTCATATATAGAACAGTAGCACATTCCAAAAGTAAGATGGAAACTGTGAATAACTTGAAATAAGTCAAAATGCAAGGAAATATTTGTTTTCCTACCAAGCAAAGTATACTGTGATGTGTGACCATCATTGAAAGTGTCTGAACCAATCTGATATACATGTATCAACAAAAGGTGTAATGATTAACAATTGAAATACCTTGCCAATCATTGGACTGAGGGTGTCAGCAATATGGTCCTATAGAATGCATGTAAGTACCAAAAATAGTCTGATCATAATATAGCCACTGCATGACATTACTCACATGCTGTAGAGAAAGAATGGCAGAGAATAATAAATTATATCAAGCTATCATACAAGATTACTCACTTGCTGAAAAGAAAAAAGAGCACAAAAATCATCAGGCATAGAAATGTAGCTATGAAAGGCTACCACACACATTCTGGGAATGATGCAGAAAACATGAGTCTTAGAATAGCAGCCATCACATGATATCACTCACCAACTGGAGAGCAGGAATGGGACATAAACCATGAGTCTTGGAATAGCAGCCATCACATCATATCACTCACCCTCTGGAGAGCAGGAATGGCACATAAACCACAAGTCTTGGAATAGCAGCCATCACATCATATCACTCACCCTCTGGAGAGCAGGAATGGCATATAAACCATGAGTCTTGGAATAGCAGCCATCACATGATATCACTCACCTCCTGGAGAGCAAGAATGGGACATAAACCATGAATCTCAGAATAGCAGCCATCACATGATATCACTCACTGGCTGGAGAGTAGGGATGGCACATAAACCATGAGTCTTGAAATAGCAGCCATCACATAATATCACTCACCAACTGGAAAGCAGGAATGGCACATAAAGCATGAGTCTTGGAATAGCAGCCATCACATCATATCACTCACAAACTGGAGAGTAGGAATGGCACATAAACCATGAGTCTTGGAATACATAGCAGCCATCACATCATATCACACACCCTCTGGAGAGCAGGAATGTGCCATAAAGCATGAGTCTTGGAATAGCAGCCATCACATCATATCACTTACATCCTGGAGAGCAGGAATGGCACATAAACCATGAGTCTTGGAATAGCAGCCATCACATAATATCACTCACCTCCTGGGGAGCAGAAATGGCACATAAAGCATGAGTCTTGAAATAGCAGCCATCACATCATATCACTCACCAACTGGAGAGTAGGAATGGCACATAGGCCATGAGTCTTGAAATAGCAGCCATCACATCATATCACTCACCCTCTGGAGGGCAGGAATGGGACATAAACCATGAGTGTTAAATAGCAGCCATTGCATGATATCACTCACCAACTGGAGAGCAGGAATGGCACATAAACCATGAGTCTTGGAATAGCAGCCATCACATCATATAACTCACCTCCTGGAGAGCAGGAATGGCATATAAACCATGAGTCTTGGAATAGCAGCCATTACATGATACTACTCACATCCTGGAGAGCAGGAATGGCACACAAACCATGAGTCTTGGAATAGCAGCCATCACATTATATCACTCACCCACTGGAGCACAGGAATGGCACATAAACCATGAGTCTTGGAATAGCAGCCATCATATCATATCACTCACCTCCTGGGGAGCAGGAATGGCATATAAACCATGAGTCTTGGAATAGCAGCCATCACATGATATCACTCACCTCCTGGAGAGCAGGAACAGCACACAAACCATGAGTCTTGGAATAGTAGCCATCACATTATATCACTCACCCACTGGAGAGCAGGAATGGCACATAAACCATGAATCTTGGAATAGCAGCCATCACATCATATCACTCACATCCTGGAGAGCAGGGATGGCACATAAACCATGAGTCTTGGAATAGCAGCCATCACATCATATCACTCACATCCTGAAGAGAGGAATGGCACATAAGCCATGTGTCTTGGAATAGCAGCCATCACATGATATCACTCATATCCTGGAGAGCAGGAATGGCACATAAAGCATGAGTCTTGAAATAGCAGCCATCACATCACATCACTCACAAACTGGAGAGCAGGAATGGCATATAAACCATGAGTCTTGGAATAGCAGCCATCACATCATATCGCTCACCCCCTGGAGAGCAGGAATGGCAAATAAACCATGAGTCTTGGAATAGCAGCCATCACATCATATCACACACCAACTGGAGAGCAGGAATGGCACATAAACCATGAGTCTTGGAATAGCAGCCATCACATCATATCACTCACAAACTGGAAAGCAGGAATGGCACATAAATTGTGAGTCTTGGAATAGCAGCCATCACATGATATCACTCACCCTCTGGAGGGCAGGAATGGCCCATAAATTGTGAATTTTGGAATAGCAGCCATCACATCATATCACTCACAAGCTGGAGAGCAGGAATGGCACATAAACCATGAGTCTTGGAATAGCAGCCATCACATCATATCACTTACAGACTGGAGGGCAGGAATGGCACATAAACCATGAGTCTTGGAATAGCAGCCATCACATGGTATTACTCACCAACTGGAGGGCAGGAATGGGACATAAACCATGAGTCTTGGAATAGCAGCCATCACATGATATCACCCACCCCCTGGAGAGCAGGAATGGCACATAAACCATGAGTCTTGGAATAGCAGCCATCACATGATATCACTCACCTCCTGGAGAGCAGGAATGGGACATAAACCATGAGTCTTGGAATAGCAGCCATCACATGATATCACACACCAACTGGAGAGCAGGAATGGCACATAAACCATAAGCCTTGGAATAGCAGCCCACATGATATCACTCACTAACTGGAGAGCAGGAATGGCACATAAGCATGAGTCTTGGAATAACAGCCATCACATCATATCACTCACCCACTGGAGAGCAGGAATGGCACATAAACCATGAGTCTTGGAATAGCAGCCATCACACAATATCACTCACCCCCTGGAAAGTAAGAATGATGGAGAAAGCATCAGCCATGAAATGACCACAGTCATATAACATTCTTCACCTTCTGATTGTAAAAATGCATGAAAGATCCTTTATTACAATTTCAACCCCTCAATAAACACCATTCCACTTACTTGCTGAAAGCCAGCAACCCATTGCATGTATATATGCATGGCACACAACAAAATATTATTAGACTTCATCTCTGGCTAAGGAATCAGAGCCCCACCAGACACTAGTATATTTTGTCAATGATATGTAGATTATTACTGCTTAAATTGACTTCTTACATACCCATGTGTGTGGAAAGCACTTCATGCATGACTTGACTATTGATATTTGGTCACCATCATGTCTTGCCCTGCTCCTGGTGAAGCATTTATCTAGGATTTAAATTAGGCTCACCTTCTCAATGAATTCTTCACACTCCTCTCAAGGTTTCCTCTCTGGGTAGCAAGTAACATGAGTGTTACCACTCCATTACTCAGGGCATTTTCTGTTTCTGTAATCAAGGTGTCACAAGGTTCACCAATCTTGTGCATCTCTGAATATAAAATGCAGTCACAGATAACACCAAACATGACAATGAAACTTACTTTCCAATCTTACATGTCTTGTTGAATCTCCCTTTATTACATTCCAGTATTCATCCTGAAAAATCTTCTCTGCCCAATCATCCACCTCCTTTTTGGATACCCTAGCATTTCTTCCAGGGTTGTCCTCGAGCTTTATCCTGATATCACGTTTGAATTGGTCATACTTCGTGAACACTGCGACCACAGGCACTTTCCACGCCATGTTGAGTACCGTATTACATATAATGCAGCACATACCATTCTTATCCGGACAGATGGCGCCAAAGAATTTCATGTCAAGGCTAGGATGATCGTTCTCCATTGGAATGCAGTACCTAGAAACTACCCTTCAGCCGGCGCGTCCTAAGGATCGACTCAACAAACCAGATCGCATGTAATCTATCCCGTAATCGGCGTGCGGTGGCCTTCTCTCGCACAAAGTCCTGCACAATTCGTAACTCGTCTTCATGTCCGGCCTCGAATCCACACGAATCATGGAAAACATATCCATCGTGATTGGTGAACTCAAGCTCGTCCCTGATATGGTGGTTGCCGCGCTTGTTGAGGGTTGGTCACAAACTGCATTCACGCTTAGACTGTCGACTGACCTCAGTAGTGGGATCGAGATGGATCTAATCAAATGATAAGATCAGATACAGTTGGAAGTAAGTCACTTGGACCAACCCCTTCACGAGTACCACCGCGAACCCTATATATCTTGGGGCTCTCCGTCGTTTCGCAGACTCTCCGTAAAATGGACGTTTTCCCTGCATTTGCCCGACCAACTATAAGAACTCGAAACTTGACGTTTGGCACACAAAAACGTAGGCGCTCCTGGCTCATGGTTGCTGGTGGTGAGAAATCGAAGTTGGTGAAAGGCAAAGGGGGAGGAGAAATGGGATGAGCAAACGGGGGAAATGCGGCGTGAGCACGAACGCTATCGCAGCTCTCGTTTCGTTCTCCGACTCGGATTGTTCCAAGGGAAGCGCCGACCGATAAGGGTGGCCACGGCAGCCAGGCCAGCCCCGTGCAGACGGAGGCTGAATCTTGATCACGCCAGTGATCGGGGAAGCAAGTTGTCGAAGGCGAAGATCGAGCTCCAGCGTGATGAAACGAAAGACTGAACGAAGAAATGTATGGAGTAGCTACCATGGCACCCGCAGTGACTCCAGTTCCCCAAACTCGCGGTGACTGTGATCGCCCGTTTCTCCCCTACCTTAGTAGTGATAGATAGCACCGACGATGTTTATATCCGAATCAGCCAATTTACAGAGAGCTGACAGCACGGAAGATGGACGAATGCAAATCGTACTTGACATGGCAAGGGCAGAGGGTGCTCATAATCGTGCTCGTGGTCTATGCGGTCTCTGCCCAATCCTTTGCAGGTTTCGAGGGGGGTACATGAACGACCGGCAGCCAATACGAGGGCGTCGTATCGAACCCCCGAGCGTACTATCAGGAAAAAAAATCGCCTCAATGTACAACATGACGATTCTTAAGACCCACCACTAAGCTGCGACGGCTACAGGGCGAGAAACCAGGATACACCTTATTCCCGACTCTCGACCTATCATGATGCCCACCCCCACGCCGCGCCTCATCTCCGGGAGCATACCCTCCTGATCTCCCACCCACCCATTTTCTCCCGTCATCATCCTCGACAGCGCAACCGGCAATATTTCCACTTACCTCACCACGCCCTCAGCCCCAGCACCCGCACGAGCGCCCATATTCTCTTCACCAGATCCACGACCGCGCTACAACCGGCGGGATAGCGGGAGGTCATTGTCCGCCGGCCAGCAGAGTTCCATGAGGCTGGATATGTAATCAGCACCGACGGACAACGTGCTCGTGCGTTCGCAGGCGTGCCAGTTTTGTTTGGTGCGATCCAAGATGGCGTCCAGCTCGGGATCCTCATCTGGGCGGAGATGTATCAGAAATTTGGTGGGGCGTTGTGCGTCCTCCCGGGCCACGAGAGATGTTCACCTTGTGTTACATGCGCTGAATTAGGCTCCCGAACGCAATGAGGCACGTCTGGAAATTCACGGAAGCAATACAAATGCAACGTTTGGTACCGTGATGAATGCGTCTGTATTACCATCGAGTACCATGAGTGTATGAAGCGCGAGACCGAATGTGACCGCACCATGAACCGGTCTCTTGCAGCCTAGTATGCGATTACCCGGAAAATCCTACGAAAGCGTGCAACCTGTAGGATCATGGTACCAGTGAGCGAGGACCGAAAAGGTACCAGCCTTGGCTTTGAGCTGTCCAGAACGTCCGTTCAAAAAGAGGCGGTGCTTCACGATGGCTCTACCGCTTCGCCAAACTTTGTGGGGGGCTACCAGGTGGCATCGACCTTGAGAGCGCTAGACAGCAGAGGGCGTTGTTCAATGACCACATTTCATGTAGACACGATCGCGCGCGAAAGGGCGGTAGGTACTAGGTTGCGCAAAAATTTGAGTAGCTGCCAGTGCGGACCCTGAAACTGCTACGAATGACATCACAAAGTTTGTCAAATTCCGCTGAGGCCCGATAAGGTAATAGCGAGTCGCGGCCCCCTTGCCGACGCGGCAACATGCGCTATGACGTCGTTCGTGCTCGTCACGCGCGTTCAAGCACACGATCGTCTTCTGACGATGCCGTCCCCCCTACGGTGGGCACATATATTCTCCCTGATAATCCTATCGTAGCGGCGCTAAGGCGCCAGTCCCCGACTCCAGGGCAAATTTCATGGTCACATGAGTCTTGCGGTTTCGTTCCATCGTGACCTTTACCGAAAATTGGGTAGTTGTACCAGTCATCATATACTCCATCCAGATGAGCGGGAGCATGTATACTACATTCCGAGCGGGACTTGCAAGCAGGGTGATAACATGACAATGCAAGAATGCAATAGCGCACAGTATATACAAGCAAGACATGGTTTTTCTTTTGAGTTACCAAGAAATCAACACGAACTCTTATCTGTCTATTCATCCATCTCCATCTCAACATTGCTGTCCGAATCATGGTCGATTACCACCATGCTCTTCTTAGTGGGTGACTGACCCACTAGCTCCACGTTGTCCGCCTTACGCTTTCCTTTGGCAGGCGCCTTGCCCTTTCCTTTAGCGCCACGAGTCGGAGCTGGAACAGGAGCAGGAACAGACTCTTCGTCATCATTGGAGCTCGCCTTGCTCTTCATCGTAAGTAACATAGCTTCCTTCGTGTACGAATGGTAAGGGAGTAGCTTCATACTCTTTAAATTGAGTTGGTATACACGAGATGCGTTGTTGTTGTTGGTGGTGGCGCTGTTGTTCGAGGAGCCACCCGAAATATTCCAGCTGTACGTAGTAGAGTCAGTCATGCGGTCTTCTTCGGACATAACAAGGTAAATCTCACAGTTTCAAGTATACTTCCACCTCGACAAACTGGCCGTCTTCGAGCTTGGCATCATAGGTCGTCGGACTGATCTGAAGCCCTTGCGTGTCGAGGATGTTAGGGGCAACCACCCATGCATCCACGAGTTCGGTATGCGCGCGTAAAAGCCCAGAATAGCGGCCAAGCGGATCGGGCAGATCAGAGATTCGTGTCACCCGCGGTCCTGGAAATTCGTGAGTATCATAGTAGTCGGACACGGGTGGCAATTCCTTACCTGTGTTACCAGAGCTCACGGCGTTTGCAGAAGACGTAGCAACTGCTCTAGAGGCAGCCGCTTTTGCCTTGCTCGGGCTCAAGGACCCCGCTGACTCTGTGTTGATTTAAGTCGACATCAGCAAGAACTTCAACTTATGTATATAAATCGCATCACTTACTCCCGAAATCTGCACGCGTCAACTTTGGGGCCACCACTTTCCCTGTGGCTGGGAGACCTTGGAAGATTGGGTCGGTGGACACGACGATGGAGAAGTAATCACCACGTGATGCATCATAAGAACGCCAAAATGGGGTCTTATTCACGTGACAGGTCTCTTTTTCTGTTGTTTCGCGCGGTCAGACAACTTTAATTAAGTAACAAAAAGTTAGTTAAACTCACCTTTGGTCAATGCTTCTTCAAGCTCGTTGTGAAGGATCATCATGGCTTCTAAAGCAGCGCCAGAACATTGAATTGCTTCCGGCGGGCAATCGGTGTCCTCGCTACTGAGGAACCTAAGCTCAAACTGTGCGCGAGCCCTTTTCAGAGCAGCGATATCGAGCTATGATTAATTCAATGAGTGAGCCATGCATGGACATCTAATGGGTTGATGAGAGACGTACCCCAGTAGATGGAAGGTTAAAGTAGGGTCCGAGCCGCGCGAATTGACCATTTCGGTCAATTTTGGCCGGAAATCTGATCGTGAAGGGGTCATCGGTGGACTTGACCCAATAATCCGCACCATCCCCCATCAGCTGGCGAAGAGGCCTCGGGTTGTTATCCTTTGCAACGGTCTCCAACATGGAGCCATTAGCAGCGTTCGGTCCCTGGATAACATGTTCCATGGAGTACCATAACGCAGAATCTTTAATAATTTTCGGACGGGTTGGAGTCTCGGGGTGGTCTCCGGGCGAATGAGAAGTGGTCAAAGGGAGGGTGTCAGCATCGTGAGCACGAGGAGATGGGGTAGACGACAGAGTGGCAGATGACATGGTGAGTGAAGTTGCTGATGAAGAGTGAGAGCGAGTAAGAAAAAAAAGGGAGGGATGAGGGAACAAGGCAACCTCACTAAGTCTTATATAGGCGAAATTGAAAAGCAGTTCACTGTGATTCGGCGGAATTGAGAGCATAGAGAAAGATGTGGGCGTCCCGGTTTTCAAAGTGCGACAACGTGCAAAGATCAAAGCCATGTACGTCGGGTTCCAGAAATGGATTTCCGTCATTGAGGCGCCCATCATAGTTCCAGACTTTGCCATCGAGACGGAGACGGGCAGAGAAATGGAACCCACCCAGGTAGATTATTCCCACCAGGACATATCGTGCTGTTCCGCGGAGATGCGGGATGTTGATCGATTTGCACGGCACCACCGGATTGAGTGGGACACATTCGAAAAACAACATCGGCGGAACGGTTGATAAGTGAAGGTAGTTTGCAAAAAAGCCTGTGCAATCTGCAAACGAGTGTGATGGCTTGTCCCCAGAACGTGCGATTCGATGTGATTTCCACCAGAGATCGAACCATATCTGGATATTGACCGGGTTAACTTGACATGCCTCGGCCTTGGGATCACTCCATCGCACGGGTGTACAGAGGGATGGAAAGGTAGAATAACGTCGGCAAGCAGAAGACGATGACTTTTTGGCACATGCTGCATTAGAACACAATGGAACTAGCTCTATTTGACGAGTTTCCAGGGGAAGTACGTACTCAAGAATTGAAATCGCCGAGGTGCCAACTGGACCAAAGCGCGGAAACGCAATAGAGTCGTGTGCATTGAGACGATCCCGAAACTCGTCTCGATACCTATCAAACATGTCTTGCGAGAATAGATTGGAATCATGTGCTTCAAGTGCGTCGTATGCCTCGGTGAGGTCTGCGAAAGTATTACTAGCAGACCGGAAACGTCGTTTCAAGAAGTCATCTCCAGCTCGGTAAGCATAGAAGAGGAGCATGAAGACGCTATCATAAGCACATGACCAGTCCGCGGATGACCACTTACAACCGGCGCTCGGTGGAGATTGAGGTATCGGAGCCAGTCGACGGGAGTCTGACATAATTTGTTTCCCAACAGTATCAACTTTCATTCGCTTCTCGCAATGAGTAGATGTGCCAGCGGCATCGGTGAATATCTCTGAACCTGTGTCAACATCATCACGAGTCGCCTTCCTTTTAATACCAGCACTCACGCCACTAGGTTCAGACGGACCCAAAATAAAATTTGGCTTCGGACGAAAGGTCTTTACGGATTGTTCAGCTTCGGCATCCGGCACAGGTACCATATCACCTGGGTCCAAACCATATCGAATATAGGTATTATGTTCCAGGGCTTCAAAACGCCGTACCTCAAACAAGAGGTCGGATGGAAGGGGCTTGTTAAGTTCATTGAGTGCTACCCGCTGCGTTAAGCAAAGGCCATCTCGAGTTGTTGCGCGCGATGCAGCAACGTACGCACCAAATCCACCATCGGAAAGATTTACCAGGACCTTCGGCAAAGTTTTTCCTTGAGCAGAGTGTCCAGTAACCGCAAAAGCTGGTTGTATTGGTAGTTGGGATCGAGTGAGACGAATTTTTTCCTTCAAACCGTCAGCTTTGTCCAGCATAGCTGTGAAGCTCCAGGTAACTGGAATAATTGGAAACCACGACTTCTGAAGGCCCGTTACTTCGACTTTGCTGTGTGGAAACTCAACCAGAACACACGTGGCATATGTGAGGCCTACTGGACAAGTTGCGGTGAAGATCTTCCGTACCAATCCTTGTGAACCATTTGTGATTCCGAGATCTGTGGATATATTGCGTATTCGAAGGATCACAGGCATTCCTTCAAACAAAAGAACTGAGCCGGGGAGTGACTGTGGCATGGAAGCAACACTAAGGTTGAGCAAAGTTCTGCGTTCGTCAAGATTGAGTTGTTTATGAGAACATTTGTCCAACGCAAAGCATGTGACTACTGCCGCTGCATCAGAAACCTGGGAGTAAACTTTGTGCTGATTAAGTGCTTCTCTCGCTCTGTTGGTAGCAACAATCGCAGCAGCCCCAAGATTGCAATCAATGCTCATGTCAATGCCATCGGGTGTCTCAGCTGATTTTACCACTCTGGTATTGAAGAGATCTACATCGTCTAGTGTGCATTCCCGTTTCCGTAATCGAAGCACCGCGTTGCCATACTCTGGATCACCTTTCATGCGCTGTTGTTCCGTAAGATTTACCACAGTGTCAACCGTCTTCCAAGCCAGTCTCCCTAATCTTCTCCTAACTTCTGCATCAGTTTGACCAGCATAGCGTGAGATCGCAGAGTATAACGGTGTACCGCCAACTGGAGGGTACTGAAAAAAGTCACCTGAGAATATGATAGCCACACCCCCAAACCAAAGATCGGGTTTTTCTTTCGCAAATCGAAGACCGTGATCGATATCAGCAAGTAGTTCAAGCCCGGTAAGGGATGCTTCATCGAGTAATACAAACTCAACATTCTTCCATTCTTCACGGAGTTTAGTGCGTTCTTTCACCGAAATCAAAACAGAATAATCTTCGCCACTCTCCCCGGGGTTTCTGTTTCCCTTGCCCTTGTTTCTTGACTTGATCTTAATTCCTAGTCCCTTGTGTATGGTCGTCCCATTGATCAACGTAGCTGCAGATCCTGTAGGAGCCAAATAACGGATCATGTGACCACAACCATAATGTGTCATCACAGACTGGACCGCATTTACAACGTACGTTTTGCCGGTTCCACCTGGTCCTGTCATGAGCATCGTAAGTTGATTTTGATTCTGATCGCATTTCTTGATGTACTTGTTGATGAAATGCTGTGTAATAATCCGAAATGCTACCCATTGTTTTTCATTCAGGTTACGTTCCTTTCCGATCTTTGTTACCACATCGCAAGGTGTCAACTGCCGCTCCGGAGAATCGGAGGTTGTGGCGCTCGTTGCTGTGGTTTCCCTGACAGGGCATGGACCAGCAATGAATTTACACTCGTGACTGACTTCTGTCTCGGCAACCAGGTTTTGTTGAGGTATCTCCGTCTGTTGATCAGGGTTCAAGGCATTCCGTCGTGCGGTTGCAATGGCCAATTCTTGTGATTCTATCTCCTTTTTCCACTGGGTCAGCCTGGCTTTTGTAATGACCGACGATGCAAGGATGTTGTCTCCGTTCATATTTTTGTGGGATGCTTCTTTAATACGTGACTCCGCGGAGCGGTCCATATGCCTCAACCAACCTGCTTGTTGTAGTAAGAGCACCATCTGCTGAACGCGAAAATTTTCCCGTGAAAGCTGAGATTCACTTGTCTGATCCGGATGGGCTAGATCCAATATGTCGTCATCAGTGCATGGTCCTGGTTCAGGGCGAGAAGGATTCGACATCTGTTGAGCCTGTTTACGAAGTCGCTCAGCATCTCGCTCGTCTTCACACTCATGAATAGCTTCCCAGTTGAGCATGATAGAACGGCTATGATCCGAAAAATCATATGAGTCAAACACTTTCTCGAGGTCCTCGTCATCCCCAATCAAAGGAACATCACAGCTGAATGGTTTGAAATGACTTAGAGTGAAAAGTGCCCAAGCCCGTTTATTGTTCAAACGCGGAATCGAAGTCCCAACCACTCGAGGTACGAGATTGCGGTTCAGATCGCCACGGAGTTCGTCAGCATGTTCCATAAGTTCGTGTGTCGCATGCAACGGGTGTGTAGACTTCAGTTCATGTCTTTTTAGTACACCCAACCGTGTTTCATGGGTATTCTTTGTACGCTTACTGATAGTCTTTGTCTGTAGCTGAATACACCTGCAGAAATCGTAGAAGTTCATATTTGCTAGTGTATCAGCACGATACAAATAATGATGTATTTGATTCGCTTCCACAATTCTCCCGTCTTTACCGGTGGAAATACGAACTTGTGAGCGCTCTATTCCGTCGCCGTCGCCATCAGCTTCGTCTTCATCACAATGTAAGTTAGCTCCATGCCTCTTCAGAGAAACAGAATTCTTCACATGTGAAAGCAACAAGGATGATAACATAGGTACCGAGCGGTGAGAAGAGATGCTGTCGTCGTAACCTTGAATGTACCGTACTGCTTGCTGTGCATGTATCTGTTGTTGCCTATTGAATTGGGAAAGACACTTGTGCAACAAAGTCTTCGCATTCTGGACCGTGGGAGACTGTTTGTCTGGATCAGAGGGAAGGCGAGCAACTGCACGCGACAACAAGGAAAGCATCTCATACGTTTTCACACCCATCTTTGTAATGTAGTCTGAGATATAGAACATTGCAGCCTTGGCACTCTTGCCAGACAGTATACATTTCAGGTCATGATTATGACGGCAAAAAACAAGGATGTACTGGTTGTGATAATTGACGCTTCCATCTCGACACGAAAGGAGTACCGAGTTAGTTTGGGGATCAAAACATGAGGTTTCAACGATTTCATGGGGGAAGAGGAACCGGCATTTACCCTCGTTACCATATTTGTGACAGACAGGGCGGCATCGATGTCGCTGCAGAGCCTCACCACACATTTTTACCTCCGTTGTGAAGATTGACTTCCATTCTTTCAACTCGACATCCGATGCAGTGGATGCCGGAGGTCTAGGTGGTCGTTCGACACGAGGTTCAAACTTGGGATCAATTGAAGCTTCAATATCGGGCAAATGGTGTTGTATAATGTCCTCGAAGAACGCAAAGAAACGTCTCCGGTAATTTTCATCGTGCAGCCGGGAATGAATTTCGGCTGGATTTGCGCCTCCTTTCAACCACAGAAGGAAGTGGCCATGAAGAGAACCTCTTTCTGTATACTCGGTTGTTCCATAGAAAGCTTGTAAACGGCCGAAGAGACCACCCTCAGCTGACGATTGCCGTTTTTTGTAATCCCACCCAAGTAAATATTCAAAACAACAACGCACAGAGAAGTCAAAAAAGTCCGCTGCAGCAACAGGGTCCTGAGCAAGGCGGATAGCACGATCACGGGCTGAAACAAGCTGAGGAAATCGTTTAGATAAATCAACAGTACAGTCACCAAACATGACCTGAAAGATAGGGCTATGAGCAACACTTGGATTGAACGTAAAAAACAGATGGGGCAGACCAAAGTAGCCATAATAACTGCGAATCTCATTGCGGATATAGATTTTCGAAGCTTCCGAACCTGGGATGCGTGCAGAAATAGTGCTAACATGTTGCAAGAGACTGAATGCATTTTTCTCCTCGGGAGACATATCTGCAATCCTGTGTTCTTGCTCAAGACGTGAGGCAACGCGGTTCAATACTTCGGGCGAAATTCTGGTGAGCTTCTCAGCAATCCGGTGAAAATTTGACTTTCTGCATGTAAACGCTGTGTAAAGATGAGCTAAATGGCGTTGGTGAATATTGAGTGCGACAAAGAGAAAGCTCTGATGGTATCGAAATGACCGATCGGGAATGTTGAGTAAATATTGTACTTGCTGTTGAAACGATAGAGGTGTTGGCCGTTTTTTGTCTTCAAACCCTCCAATGCCATACGGGAACAGAGTCGGATACAACCCAGGGAAGAGATCAGGGTTGTTGTACTCGTTGATGGCTTGTGATCCCCGGTGAACGATGAGATCGGGGACTGACGATGATCGAGGAACAAGATTCCTAAGTGCTGAAGCGGTAAATGTACGACCACTGATTTTAACGCTATCTGGGTCAGACACGCCCATCTTTTCCAAGAAAGTGATCGGGCTTGAATCGGCTTCAGGAGGAGGCTGGTTGCTTTCTTGATGTACAAGCGTAGCTGGATGGTCTTCGAAGCCAGCAGTTTCCTCGTGGAACACCTTTTTCGCATCCAGTTCATGGTCTTCAACGACACGTTCTGCAAGGCCTGGAATGATGTCATTTTCAGGATAGAGATCGGTAATGTGAGGATCAATAGGTATAGTAGCATACAATCGATTGTGATGCTTGAGCCAAACCAAGAAAGCCCAGATCATCCCCTTCCGAACACGAAATACAGTACCAAGCTGTTTTGGATCAAATTTTCCCGGACCGATGAAGATGACACTTAAAAGACCAGTCACGTCCGCTGGCGTCCGTGGCAGAACCGAGGCAGTAGATATGAGGTTCATGTCATGAGCACAAGTATTTCCGTGGAAGACTTTGGGTTGCGAAGGATCAGATGACTGGAACAGACGTGTGACATGCGCGGTAGTACAATATATCGCACAAATCTTCTCCTCAACCCACGTGAGATCGGAGAACATGGGAGGCAACTCTCCCCGATAGAGACTGTTGGCAAGTGCAAAGCGAGGGATTTTCTCCTTGGAAAGCCCAGTAACACAATCAGCGCAGATGGTGACTTTGGCTTGATCCACCTGGTCGCAAACAACGCCGTGACGATCCAGCATTAAGCCATCAAGAGCAGGGTTAAGGTAACTGAAGTTTGGAGACAAACGCTGAACCACGCATTTACTGATGATGAACGGATCACGCAATCGAAGGACATCTAGGCCAAGGTGCTCGATACGGGACAAATCATACGTATTCACATTGCGCTGATATTGACCACACACGGCACACACAAGTGGCTCAGTCCACATTGATCCTTCGTAGTACTGATTGAGACAATCGAGAACAACGTTTGGAGGGACGGTATTGGGCCATTCACGGTCATACTGTTCTGAGGCTCGTTGAGCAACTGCAGCACTTTCTACTTTGTTCTTCCGCCTAGCAATCTTACTATCAGCCTTACAAACTGAGGGTAACGTCGACAACGTATCAACGATGATCTGGCCATATTCATGTTCAAGTATCTTCGCAATGTAGTAACTGTCGGGCTTGGTTGTGGAAATGCTCGTAGGTAAGTAACTGAGAAAAATGTCACACACGGTATCTGCACCGACGTACACCAAATATCGAAGACGCTTAAGCAGGTGTTGGACCAAACCAATGCATGTCCTACGGCGAGACCGACCAACAACGGAAGGACGACCGTCAGGAATAAGACGTTGAATGGACTCACTCAAAGTCTCCATTGATAGCTTGTGAAGCCGGTTTACCAGATCATCCTGAGACAATGCTGCCCACTCAACACAAGGAACATAATTGCATGCGACATCATCACTAAAGGCATATACAGGGTCTGGCGGGTTACGAAATGCATCAGCTACATCAGAACCATATCGGATCTTGAAGTGCACGGAGAGCAGGGATAGTACGTTATGCTCACAGCCGTCAGGAAGTTCTATGTCACCATATTCTTCAATGAGTTCAGCAGCTGAGTGACCACGAAGCGAAGAGCAAGTTTGTAGAAAATGACCAAGCAGGGTAGCAACAAGGACGCCCTTTGTCCGGCGAGTGCCTTTTGGTAAGGACAACTTAGCAACCGACGAAGCAAGGGAGTCAACCCTTAAGCGCGATAGATTGCGCTCGTAGACAGACTCTGAGTACTGAAGCCAACAAGGTATCTCAACCATTCGTTGCTGTATGAACGCTGCAACAGTGAGTAGCGGAGAATTGACAAGACCATTCAATTCATGCAAGAGTGAACAATGAGTATAATCCGCAGAAGCGAAATAGTCAGGGCTTTTTGTCAGACATACGGAGTATGGAACATGGAAAATTTTCAGAGAGTAATCATTGAATGATACACAGCCGATGAACTCGAGATCACAGTTGACGCAGTGAAAGTGATGAAATTTCAATGCCTTCGACAGCCAAGCAACAAAGTTTTCGGAAGTTTCAAAGAAAGAAGTATGCTCGCGAGGATAATATAGAGGGTCATGATATAGAGTATAGTTGGCAGCATCGTGCAAGCCGACAAGCGGACATGATATCTCTTCAAGCAAACGCGGCACAATGCAGGCTTGCTTGTGAATGAACCTGAGAAAACCATGGTAAGAAAGTGAAAAATGGAGATATGTCGGTCAACTTACATCCTAAGCGAAGTTTCCTCTGAGTCAAGTTTTTGGTTATCGTTCAGTGGGTACATGAAGGCGAGAGTGTACTTCACATTTTTTAAACGTGAGAAGCTACAAACAAACACAAAGAATCTATTCCATATTCAGTAAGAAATTCCTACAGGTCCATTTGCTTGGGATGGTTTCGTGCCTGCATGTGAACAACCCTCCCCACTACCGTGGGAGTCGGGGATTTGTGTCGATAGCCAAATATATTCGATGCACAAAGTAACCGTGTCTTTAAGGAGCTCCTAACCCTCGTTTGCCAACAGTAAGCGCATTTTCCGTTCATTCTGCTTAATGCTAGCTCCATCACAGAAATCTGAGCGTGCGCGCTTTCGGTCTGATGCGTTGCGCAGCTTCTTCGGCCTGTTCCTGGAGTTCTCGTCACCTCCCGATGGTGCCGACGCGTTCGTCTCGGGCGCTGGTAAGTACGGTGTTGCAGC